>OX451394.1:12165464-12247956 GCA_949629135.1 Eremobia ochroleuca
ACAGGTTGCTGAGGCAAGACGACCGGATATTGGAAGCTTATTCGTATTAAGAGGGCTATAACAAAATCAAAGTGCTCAGTTTTAGGTAAATTAGACGGCGCGCGGCAGCGGACGCGCACGTGTGCGACTACTGAAGTACGCTATGCACACATGCAAACCGCTATGCGTCCGACGCCAGGAACAAACCAACATGAGACTTTTCTTTGGAAATAAATTAAATTACTGTTTTTATAGTTCGTAAAATATTATTTGTGCCGATGAATGCCATCAGTTACCACCTAGAACGGCTTGAGTATCTATTGAGTAGGGTATATGGTCATAAAAATTACTTGAATTTTTATTTATAAGGTGTTAAATAAATATTTTAAGAGACTTTAAGGAGTGCTTTAGACCATCAAAATGAATAACTTTCACTATGGGACCAACATTAAAATCGCGAAAAAAAATCTGCTGTTGCATACTAAAGTTTAATACATAACTACTTCTCTTAACTGTATGGGACGGCTGTTTTTTTTTGCGATTTCAAAGTTTGTCCTGTAGTAAAAGTTATTCAGTTCGATGGTCTAAAGCACTTCTTAAAGTGTCTAGTTAATATTTTAACGCCTTGTATTTTACACCTTAAAGTGGCAAGCTGATGCAGCCCTCCTGATGGTAAGCAGTTACCGCAGCCTATAGACGCTTGCAATTCCAGAAGCACCACTTGCGCGTTCACTTATAAGCAATCGCACTGCAACTTATAAACATACTTTATGTAAATATGTACTTAATTTTTTTACACATTTCATTTGAGTTAGTACGTATTTATAGAAATTAATGCAATGTGATATTGTGTCTACAGTTTGAATAATGTTATAATAAACTTTGGATAGTACATAGTATAAAATGCATACGATGTGTTATATCAAATATGCACATCTAAAGACTTCTTCATCACTATGTGTAGTGATGCAATGCAACCCTTAAACGTGTATCGTTCGAGATAACTTATTATTTTATGGATGTGATACAACTGGTTAGTTAAAAATAAAAAAAAAACAAAGACTGAATAAAAAAGTATTTATTGTAAAAATAAATTAAAATAAAATTTTCCGAAGCGGCATAGACCGTGCTTTTCTCGAATCTACAATTTCCGGAAGAACGCACTCTTCATAAAACTTAATTCATTTTGGCAACATTTTCTGGTTCCAGAAATCGTGATCTTTGTAAACTTTTACAACTTTTAGTGGGTACTCGGTACCAGTCCACACTGCAAATAAACAAAAATTTTTATTTGCAATGTGGACCTGGCCTTGTATTTGATAATACCAATCGTGATTTTTATTAAACATTACCTCGCCTATTTCATTGATTTTGAAACATTTTAGTTTCTTTTCTAGAATAGCCGTATCAGGATCCATGTCAAAAGCAGATATGGGGCATTTAATCTCAACAACACCATCTTCAAAGAGTCCATCAGGTGTAGCTCCTAAAAAGAAATGCTCTGTACTTATAAATAGGCCACACTTTTCTATTCGTATATCCATTTGGCGGCAAAGTTGAGCTTTGCCCATTATTAAGAACAATGTCTGAAAATAATGAAAACAAACTATATTTACATGTATGTTTCTTTTATATAATGTATTCGCATTAGGATATCATAGGAAAATACTTATAAATTTACATTATAATCAATCCATAACAAATAAAAAAAAAAATACTCACTTGTATCAAGAAGTGTTGGTTGCGCTATATTCTTGGCGAATTGGTGAGATCACGTGGCACACAAAGTGGCAACAGCGAGCGATACGTCCTCCCTCAGTAAGCGCTTGGCGCGGACTAAAGCTAAAGAGCGCGTGTCCCGAGATTTATATTGATTTTAGCACTGCTGCATACAACAATTGTTTAAAAATATTATTATACTTTTAAATAGACTAATTTTTTTTTTCAAGATAGCTAATATGGTAACCTTAGTTATTAGTTACTTTTTGTTAAAATTTGGATTATATATTCATAGATAAAAAATATAATTTCGGACGAAAAATTATCAGTAACTCTCTGTTTTACGGAATTATTTTTGGTGTATTCCTGTATGAAAAATAATAAATTGAATTGAGCATTCCAAAGTAGAAGATACAGGTGTACTATGATCATTTTTATAAATGATTTAATTATTATATCTTCGATGTAATAAAGCATCAAAAGAGGCCCAAAGGTAAAATTTTATGAAACATCTTTTGCAAAGACAAGGTTTTTACTGATTTATGTAAACAAATTGAAATATTTATTTAGAACACTCCCAAGAAAAATAACCAAACTTACTTATACATATTTTTTTTTTAATTTTGAGGCTATTCCTAAACCAGAATCACACATCAAAACTCGAGTAAAAGGCTCAAATCCAAGAAAAATTGTGATAGCACTCTTAATTCGGAATCGCGCAGATTGCCGAGCCAGATTTGTACCTACCTATATACCTATTGTTTCAATTTATACAGTACCAGATGTAAATATGACCGCAACTGAATATGGCAGCACCCACCAACAACGGGTACGTCACTCAGGCGCAGGCATCCCATTCCTCTGTGACGCCGGCCACCGCGTGTGAGCCGAACTGGAGTTACGAGTACGATCTTTTGCCTCTCTCCATTGCGACATGACGATGGGATGGTATTCGGCCACGACAGTGTATCGGAGCAGTGGCCTCACACCTGACGGGACAGCAGGGAGCAACCGACGGAAGGGCCATGCGTTGGACGCCATCTATTAATGAAAACGTCATATACGCGTACTAATACGCATACCAACGAAGTACCTCGAGGGTTTTTAAATGCTAAGACCCTCCAGAACTGTGGGTGTGAATGGAATATTTTATAATAGCAGAAGTGGGGATACACCAAGATACAGTCGCAATGGACGAGGGTTCACTCCGTTCTCCATGGCTAATGGGAACAGAGGTAAATAGCCTGTAGTTCTGTAATATTAACGGCTGCAGGGTGGTATGGCAGAGCACGAAACTACGTGAATGCTTCTACCAGGCCCTTCATTTACCCGTTGTTGACTTTTTGGCGCCTGTGTCTTGTCTACACTTCGGGAATGTCTTCAGAAAACCGAGTTTTGTTGGAGCAATTCTGAACGAAGTTAAGATTTGCGGTTGTCCTCTCATCTTGTAACGGTGAATACTTGATTTTTGTAGCAAGTCATTGGGCTATTGGCCAAAAATTTAAATTTAAATCCTTGCTAATAGCCGAGAGCTTCGACTAAAGTGCTTGTCGTAAAGCAGTCGGGTCGAGTTTTTTGATACAGCAGGCGAAACTTTTGTGTTTGTTATCGTATGACGTGAGATCGGTTAAAGGAATTTCAATTAGATTTTAGCTGTTGTATAGCTGCTAGTCTAAATTGAGTAGTTCTTACGATATTCCTTGACTTCTCTTTTGATGGATTGGTTGTTTCGGAATTATTCGTCCAAACAAGCGTTACAAGACGGCGCGGGCAAAATGAAGTCGTAATGATTTTAACATAAATTACTTAGAGAATTTAAATCGGTCACGTTTGCTTTGCTGGCACTACCTTTTTGAACCTTACAGTGAGACATACATACGGCGTTTCGGGGGCATTATTTTATCCGCTAGAAGGCGTTGAACATACAATTTTCCATTTTTATTTTACAGGGTGTAAAAAGACCCGTCACAAAGCCATCATCTAACATTGTACAAAAATAATTGCTGGGAAACTACTATTAATTTTGGTGTGAAAAATCGCTGTTTACGGTCGCGAGCAATGCACAAGCAAAACATTGTATGCAAGGGTACAGCTTTTTAAAATAATGTAACATTTAAATTTGTTTTTATTAAAAAATGTCAAAAATAAAATTGGAGCTTTGACCTTCAATATCTCCGTAACCAGAAGGTTCCCAGAAGGTTTAGGTATGGTACGGTACAAAAAACGATCACAGTGACGGGAAGAACTAGTCACTTTCGGCTTCGTTAAGCGTCTTTTTACACCCGTTATTTTATGTGTAGGTAAGTAATTAGAGCATCACTGAAACAACATCATTGACATTTAGTTTATTAATTTTATAATTGTTAATCGGCTGTTTTGAATTGCGTTTTAATTGAATCAATACGATCAAGCTTAACAAAGTGCCAATTGTCTCATAGTCGTGTCAACCACTCCTACGACTCTGTCGAGTAATTCTTCATTGAAAATGTTGACTTCAGCGCCACCTAGCCAAGAAGTGGCCAGGAGCAGACCGATGGCGCTAAAAGGAACAATGGCATCGACTTTCATTGCTTTCGTATGTAAAAAGTGTAGTGGAATTTATTAGGTTTCTTTGTACCGATCTTTGTATCGACCACTGTGGTTTATTAGCTAGCTTCCCCATGCCATTACATAAACAGCCGTGTAAAATTGAATGCAGGCCTTATACAGCTACCCGTTGCAAAATGTTTAAAAATAATATAGTTCATAGAATTACACCATCTATAGTAGAACACGAGAATCCTAATGAAATTTATGGTGCCCTTTTTGATGTTGTGCAAAAAGAGTACCAATCTACTTTCAAGACCAAAACTGTTAATATTAATGGATCCTCCGTTGGCTTTAACCAATGGGCTACTCCGGGTATTTATAAAAGTAGAGCGAGACTATACGAGTTATATGGTTTGAAAAAATACAGGTTTGACACTCCTTTCCTAGAGTATGTCAAAAATTATTCAAAATTATTTAAAAAGATTAGTGCTTTTGCTAAATCAAAATTTTTAAGCGATGCTATTAAAAATTCTAATAATAAAGTAAAAACAACTTGGAAAATTATTAACAATGAAACGGGTAAATCGGTTAAACAAGAAAAAGTACTTGAGATTATGGTCGATAATAAATTAGTTAATAAAGCCGCTGACGTAGCTGAAGCTTTTAATGAGTTTTTTGCCAACATACCCATAACTACGACTCGCTCCTTAAATTCGTCCCCGTCTAAAGCTGAAAACCTTTTGCATAGTAGTGTACCTCAATGTAGTCGTTTATTTAGTTTCGAACATGTAACCCCACATGATGTAGTTAATGTTTTTAACCTACTTAAGTCTAAAAACACCGGTGACTACTGGGGCATCTCCATTAAACTTTTAAGTAATATAATAGACATCGTAGCCCCCTATCTAGCTGTTACTTTTAATAAATGTGTTGATTTAGGAATTTTTCCTGACCTCATGAAGAATAGTAAAGTCATACCTTTATTTAAATCAGGTAATAAAAACGATGTTGGCAATTTTAGGCCTATTTCCATCTTACCTGCATTTAGCAAAATATTTGAAAAATTAATACTCAAGCAGTTGCTAAGACATTTTAATTTAAATAGCCTCCTTCATAATGAACAGTATGGCTTTACTAAAGGTCGTTCGACTACAGATGCGGGTGTTGCTTTGCTGAAGCACATATTTAACGCATGGGAGAGCTCGCAAAATGCTATCGGAGTTTTCTGTGATCTTTCCAAAGCCTTTGATTGCGTGCACCATGACACGCTTTTGCGTAAACTACGTCATTACGGTGTCCAAAACGAAGCTCTCAACGTAATAAATTGTTATTTACATAATAGGTTCCAATGTGTAGATGTTAATGGTGTGAAATCTTCCGGGCTACCAGTTCAGTTAGGTGTGCCGCAAGGCTCAATACTGGGCCCATTCTTGTTCTTAGTTTATATCAATGATTTACCATTCCATTTAAAGGGAATCTGTGACGTTGTACTGTTTGCTGATGATACATCTCTTATTTTTAAAGTAGACAGGAATAGACTAGATTTTGACGAGGTAAACAGTGCACTCTCAATAGTTACGGATTGGTTTACGTCAAATAACCTAGTTTTCAATGCCAAGAAAACGAAATGTGTAAAGTTCGCCTTACCGAATGTTAGAAATCTAGGACCCAACATCGTCTTAGATAAAGAGGCGCTTGAGACTGTGAGCTCAGCAGTTTTTCTGGGAATAACAGTAGATGCCAAACTTCAGTGGGGACCACATATATCGAGCCTAGCAGGAAGGCTCAGTTCGGCTGCCTACGCCGTCAGGAAAGTAAGACAATACACTGACGTTGATACAGCTCGTTTAGTATATTTTAGTTATTTTCATAGCGTTATGTCCTACGGTATTCTGCTGTGGGGCAAAGCAGCTGATATACAAAATATATTCGTCCTTCAAAAACGAGCTGTTCGAGCTATTTACCAGCTAGGTGCTAGAGTTTCTCTAAGAGATTTATTTAAAGATATTGGTATTCTCACGGTTGCATCACAATTCATATTTGCCAACATCATATATATTAGGCAAAATATACACTTGTATACTAAAAACAGTGATGTTCACAATGTTAACACCAGAAATAAGGACAAACTACGTGCTCCCTTTCACCGGCTTCATAAGGTTCATAACTCATTTGTTGGGCTTGGTATAGCCTTTTATAACAAGCTACCCTCTTCTTTGCTAGATTTGCCTTTTAATGCATTTAAAGCTCAAGTAAAATCCAACCTTTGTTCAAAGGCATACTACTCCATCAACGACTACTTAAACGATAAGAATAGTTGGTCGCCCTGATTAACTCAAGACAATGTTTATGTTCTTTCTCCAGAATTAGATTACTGATAGGTTATTATACTATGAGCTCATTATACAATTGTTTTTATTGGGCTGTATAAGTCAAATCAGTTTAGTTTTATTTTTATTATATTATTGACATAATCAACCCATTTAAATGTTTTCTAATGAGTTGATTGCAATATGTGGTTAGCTAGTGACCTCGACGATTGATCATATTATTCTTACCTGAGCAACCGGCAGCAAGTTCGTCATGCTCCCTCAGATGTCACTGCTTGCGGTAGCGTCGGGGGTCGGGTTGCCTCCTTCCCTCAAATATGGCGAGGGGGGTAATGGCTGATCTTTGCGTTATGCTCGTGAACGGGTGCTGCTTGTGGTGACTGGTCGTCTTGCTGACCATGGTTTTATTATTGTTATAATTAGTAATAACTTGTTTATTTAGTTTCCTTCGATGGTCCTAGTTTATCATTTGTGACTTCAAGCGACAGCTATGTAAACAGAACCCAGCATTGCATAAATATGTTAGCGGTCACGCCCTTCATACCTGGAGGCTTTTATTTAATTTTCATTTATTAATTTTTGCTTGAGTACCTACGTATAGTTTTTTATTGTATTTCTTGGTATATTGGCGTTGCTAGCTGACATATGGCAGATAATTGAATTTAGTGTCCTGTGTCTTGTAATGTTAATTGCTTTGCATACCTTGTATTGTATTCAGTCAAGTATTTTCTAACTGAACAGACAGCTGTGCTGCTGGGGAGTTTGTTGCGCCACTTCTTCTTCCCAGCGAAAGCACTAGGAAGTGGTGAAGGGCGGGCGTTTTGGGGGACTGTCTTTTGTAATTTTGACGTTCGAAAAGTGCTGATTCTCAGCCTAGTTTGAATAAATGACTTTTGATTTTGATTTTGATTTTTGATTTTGTAAATTATATGCTCTGGTAGGTTATTTGATGCATGTATCGCCTAACCTAAGTGCACTCAATGTAAAGTTGTTTTTCCAGAGATACGGGCCGCTATTATTTGTATTGTGTATGGTAGAATTTGTACTGTTTTCTGACTTCCGTGAAATGTATATAGGTAGCCTACATGTATTTCAAATAAATAATTTTAAAACTTTACCTCGGAAGAAAGTAGAGGTAGCTTGATTAGCTTCAGCAAAGTGCCCAAGTGGGTTTCTCTATTGGCACTGTCATGTTGCTCCCACGTCATCAAGCTTTCGAATACATTTTCTTCTGTCACCACATTGAGATCATCTGATTTTAACAAGTTGGCCAACTGGTCTACTTGCAGTGATAAGAATTCTTGATGTTTCACCACCTAAATAGAATTATAAAAATATTAAATAAGTGTTTTTTTTATTTGATAACAGTTTTAAAATAATCATAGGTATACATTCTGTTTATTTTGATGAAAAGTTGTTTAATAAATTATAATTTGCAAAACAGTAAAATATTAAGAACCTGCATGAAGTTTTGGTATGTGTATTTCAAAGCACTTTTGTGTAAATCCAAACAGGACTGCTGTTCAGCAAAGAAAGCTATTCCCAGACAGTTGCAAGGATCCAGCTGCTTCTTTAAAAAAGCGCAACAAGCATTTGTAACAGAATTAAGCTGCAACAAGCTTGATGTTGAAAGGAGCACTTCAACTGTTTCCTCTCTCAGTTCTGCAAATTAAAAAAAAAACAGTTGACAGCATGAGACAGTTTTTTTCATATCTGTAAAATAATAGTGCCTATGTACTGCAGCAAAAATAGATTTTATTCATTAAAATACATAGCTCCAGCAGTTTTACCTACCGGTTGCCAATTTGTGCTGTTTTGAAGCAATGAGGCAAAACTAAAAATAATATAAGCTGCAGTGCATATGCACCTTCATAATATTATGAAAGATAAAATGTGATACTAGCCTATGGTGCCAGTGTAACAATAGTGTACAAGATCCTGAAGTGCCTGTGGGTCAACTCGCTCTAGTGTTATCTCACTTGACTGCGCTTCCTTCAAGGAGCCAGTGAACATTGCTGCAAAATACTCGCTGCAAGACGCAAGGAGAAGTTTGTGTGCTGGGATTCTGTTATAAAGAAATAACATAAGTTATTAGATAATAACTCCAATGAATGCATCATAGTAGCATCTATGTATATTAGTGATACATTTGACATTCAAATGAATAACTGGCGAAACTTCACAGAAATGATGGGTATTGATACCATATTTTCTTTGTTAAAACATGGTTTCATATCAGTTGAATGTGTGACATTTCCTCAACCAACTTAATTTGATTCCAGTATGTTGATTAAAAATAACACTTAATGAATTACAACTTTGATAAAAGCTAAATAAAAAAATGTGCCAAATTTTGGGATTCAAGGTAAGCCCCCTGGGATAACCCTGCTTCTTCACTAAACCTGGTTTTGATAAAAGGTTTAAATTCAAGAATCATGAGCGCTATCTTGTGCTGAAATCACTAATTTGACAGCAGTGTGTTTCTGGCAAAACAAAGGCAGATTCGCACTTCATTTGAACATAGCTAAACTGCAGGTGAAATAGTGGACAAAGCAGGCCTTTGTTATCAATTTTGGTGATTGTCACAACTTCCCATTACTTTTAGCATTGGCATTTAACATAAATAAAAAAAAAATAGTTACACATTTTTAAAAACTAAATTTTTTTTAACTAAAATTTTTAAACACAAAAGCAAGTGGGTTTTGTTTATTTATAAAATTGATCTGTGAGGTGTGTTGTTTGCTTTCCTGAATTATTACTTGATTTATTGTTAACTTTTTTAGACCTGAACAGCAGGGGCAATCTAAGCATGATACAAAGGTGAGAAATGAGGAATTACTTAGTACAAGCTAAAAACGCATTGTGTGCTGCAGTCGGGTTCACGACCTTTTCCAAAACACTTGACCTTTTATTTAAACCTACCTGACAAGTGTAAATAAACAAACCTGCATCCTCCTGCAATAAGTGCGACGTCACACAATTTTTGAGATTGATAATAGCCGAATATATTTTTTAAAGCTGCCCCAGAGTGTCCTGTATCACAAAAGAACTCATCTTGGCTTGCAGCACTTGAAAGACTTAGCTGACTCAGTTCTCTCGGCAACCCTTCATCGATCGAATTGCTCGATATATTGTCCTTTGAAGTCTCAGGTTTCTGAGTATCACTAGTAGACATTGTTTAGTTTGTAATATTAAGAGCGAGAGTAATGATTAAATTGTTATATTCTTTCTTCGAAAATCAATACTTCACATTTCACAACAAACAAAGCAACGATTCGACGTGAATTCAACAAACGAAAACAAAGAGATTTATTTTTTACTCCATGACAAAGACAGACTAAAAAAGTATTAGTAGTGCTGAGCTGCCTTGCTTTCCTTTCTCCTTTAATTTTTATGTTGGCAACTATTTCACGATTGTTTTCACAAATCTCTGGTACCCAGGCTCAGCTTGAAAGAAAACATTATGGTGAATGTGTGAAACGTAACATGAAATGTGGCATATTAACGTAGAAACGAACACGTCGTCCATGTTGCGTGCACATAAATGTGTATCCACCATAATAACATGAAAGTATTGACTAGACAGATATTTTTACTATCCAGCGTAGTTAACTTAAAAACGAAAAATTATTCCGGCGCTATATTTTTAAGTCAAACTGAAAATTTAGGTTGATAGCCAGTGGCATACTTATCTATACCGTTTGAGGCCCGTGGCAAATTCATGGTATGGGGCCTTCCCTCAATGTAAAGAAGCTCAACCAACGTTATTTTTTTTTAACAAACACTTCGCCCGCGACTTCGTTCGCGTACATTTTGTATTTTCCCCTACAAAATTTAATACTTTTATTCCTTATTTTGTGGGGTTTTAAAATAAAATAGCAAAAGAGAAACTCAGTCAGAATCTCAATGTTGTATTTTTTCTTTTTTTTCCTAGACTAGTCCTGAAGACTCGGCGTGATTACTTCACCCAATTCCCGACATTTCGTGAATCGGGTGAAGTGATCACGCCAAACAAACTACGTGGGATTAAATTCTATGGGTCCCTCAACGAGGCACACCTTTAGCACTCGATGACTTGGCACACTCGGTGATCTCTTCTAATTGAATAGATTTGGGTTAGTAACAACGCTGAATATCGTCGCACTCTATAAAAGGACTAACTAGTCTAGGAAAAAAAGAAAAAAAAAAAAACATTGATTTTCTGACTGAGTCTCTTTTTTGCTATTTTATTTAAAAACCCCCACAAAATAACAATGTTTTGACAACTAAAATGCTACCTTTGAAATTATATAAAATGATCAATAGAATTAGCATAAAAAATATTAATAAAATGTCGATTGTGATTGTAAATGTATGCTTGGTCAATCCCTAGTATCTGGTGGGATGACACTGACAGCTCACTCCATGCTCACTTCACCTAAGTTTTCACGGTGAGAGGGTTACAGAATCACACTGCAGATATTAGGGACAGAGTTTGTTGCTTGGTTAGACGATCCACGGTAGAAACAATGTAGATATGACGGTTCAGATAGTAAAAGTCAATTTAATTAGGAAGGTCTAAATGTTGCGATTTGCCGATACCAAGAGATCCAAGAAATTTTCAAATATCGACAGAAGAGGAAGAAGCAGAAGAGGAAGAATTGATAGTATCTAAAATGTGGCGGCGTTTAGCATTGCCTATCATCTGATTACATCTATTCCTTGTAGCTTTAAATAAAGTCCAATTCTCATCAGTACCTTTTAGGTCGCTCCCTACGTCGCATTGCCATCTGTGTTCCTCTTGTCATCCATGGTGCAAATGGGCAGGACGGGACCATGGATGTCATAAAGGGTGACCACAACATCATCATAGAAGATCGCAACCTTGTCGTCAACGGCAGCCGTGCCCCAGGCGCCAACTTTAGGAGGCAGCCAATTTAAGCGTGGCAGACAAGTGCACCAACCAGCGCACCGCAATTTGGCGATAAATGAGACGCGCCGCACTTCTTATCTTTCTCTCTCGGGTGGCGCACTTAGGAAATCACTACATGATTAGCGTGGGCATAGGTCGATAAATGGTATGAGCGGGTTGCGGGAGGCGCACTTGGTTTCTGCCAGGAACTCTCCGTTTATAAAGCACATGCTATATTTGGCGATATATAAAAGGCTAGCTTTCTATCTCTTGCAACAGATCTGATCTATGCCGCGGCGAACCAGAGACTGATGATCGCCTCTGTGGTCAATTTAAGGAAAAATCCTTTATTTTAGAAACACTACTTTGAAATATAATTGTTTCTTATCCTTCTATTCTTGAAACATTTCCACACGCTGAATTGATGGTCTTAGAGTGTGATGCGTGAAGACTGTGGCTGGAGAGTGTAGAGGTGCGGGGTGCATGGTTGTTATTAGAAACCACTATGGTCCATGATCGAATACGAGCGGCCATAAATCCGTAACTGTTGATAAAATCCGGACTTTGATCATTTTCATTTTTATTGTTATTCAACCTCGTCCATAGACAAGCAGAGGGTGCTTCGTAGACCGTGCTAAGCTCGAGCCTACGCAGCCGTAGAGGGTGTATCGTAGACCGTGCTTCGCTGGAGCGTAGGCAAACACTGTAGAGGGTGCATTATTCAACCTAGTCCATAGACAAGCAGAGGGTGCTTCGTAGACCGTGCTACGCTCGAGCCTACGCAGCCGTAGAGGGTGTATCGTAGACCGTGCTTCGCTGGAGCGTAGACAAACACCGTAGAGGGTGCATCATAGATCGTGCTACGCTGAAGCGCAAGCGGCCGTATAGGGTGCATCGTAGTCCGTCGTGCTAAGGGTCGAATAGTACAGAGACGTAGTCTTGCGAAGAAGACACTTTATTATTTACAAAATAAACCTTATTTTTCAAATCAGAGTAAGATTTTTTATTTTATTAAATCTGAGCTACATGGCTATGATTATATTAGTTAGCTAGTGGTGATCACCATTTGCTACAAGAACCTTGCTCCTTCTGTCCGTTGAAATGATAAAAAGCTACTTACCAGAAGCAGAAGTACACACATCACAATTGTCTAGGGATCAAGTACATTTTAAACTATTAAAAATTATCCAATTCATATTTTCCAAATCTAGTTTTCCAGACTGGCTTCTTACATTAATTCCTATGTTTAAGTTAACAACTTATATTCCTATATTTGGTACAAATTAAGAAATATTGCAATTTTTGCAAATTGTGGGAAATTAACGTCTGGAACAATCCTCTCCGCGTAAATGTGCACTGAGGTTGCCCCTGAACCAAATGAGATCGATTTATCCAGCGATCCAAATACCGGCCCCAACCATTATTCTTCCCCCAAGAGCTGTGGAGCCTCGTAGCCAACATCATGGCGGTCATGGTACGATTCCGTCGAACAGTATTTTGGATGTACCGATCCTGTCTGCGAGTGGTGATGCGAGATCGTCCTCCATGTCGCTCGGCCACGCTGCCCGTGATACGATAGCATGTCTAGAGGGGGCTTATGACGCTCTGTGTAGTGCCAACAGCGACAGCCACAGTACGTTGCCTGGAACCAGCTTGCAACATTCCGACGGCTCTCATCATCTCTTCTCGTGTCAAATGATGTCGTCGCTCCATATCGATGCAATTTTTTTTAGTTGATGCGAAATGCAAAAATTCTATTGGTTTTGTAAAAACGCTATTACAAACTTTTATAGGAATCCTGATTGACAGTTGATTTTCTATTTTAAAATTTAGAGAAAATTCTTTATTGAAATAGTGAAATTAAGGAAAAAGAATCAATAACGATCCAAAAAAGTTGAAATAATAATCCTCAATTGCAGCGTTACTCTAAAACGTACTTGATCCTAGTCTGCTGTATGATTCCCAGAGGAAGAGATGCAGATACAGTAAACCCATAGCTGTCTACCTTCTAGTCGCGATTGTGATCACTAGACGAACGGCAGTCTTTGTTGCTGATATCTACATACGTAGTATAATAATATCCTTAGATTTCTATATACAACGTGTAACGTTAAATGCGCAAAACCTCGGACACCCCAACTGAATTTTAATTCAATTGACCTATTTCAGAGAAAAAATAAGTCATTAAAAAAATTGTAAAGGTTTTATGTGCTGTTTTAGTTTTACTGGCCATTCTGATCGTTTCTTGCGTCTGCGACGACGCTTTACCGAGGGAGGAGTCGTCACCGCGCCGCTGCGCCGCGCTGACATTGGGTTGCTTGACCTATTAATAAATAGACACGGCAACGTTTTTAATGAAGATTTTTTGAAAATTGTGTATAATATTTTGTGTGAAAATTGTGTGTAATATTAAAAAGTGGTTCAATTAATTCTGCTCGTTATTCTGATCAAACTATTTTGAGGTTTTGCGAATTTAACGTTACACGTTGTATGGTTCAAGAAAAAACAAATTATAATCTGTTTTGAAATTTTCTAGAGATACTTGTTTTTGCCTACGAGGTCGGTAATTAACCCAATGAAACGTCCTACCGGGATAAAAAATATCCTTTAGTAGACTATAACTACTTATAGGATACTTTTTATCCCGATAGGCACACAAAAAAATTTGTGTAAAAAGTATCCTATAGTCTGGATACTTTTTACACAAACTTTTTTGTTTGTACACACATTGTTTAAAATAAATTAATTTGAACTAAAAAATAAAAAAAATATGTCAGTAATGTGTGTGTCAAATTACACCGAAATCTGTTCAGCCGTTAAGGCATGTAAAGGTAACAGTCAAACATTTATAGACAGTTACTTTATATTATAGGTACTATATAACTACCAACCTGAATCTACTTTGCACGTTTTTTACGACTTTATAAAACATCGAAATTTCTGTAATTTACCACAAAACATGAACCTTCTGCTAGAACCGGAATAAACTCTCTAAATGATGGTGAAAACTGCATCAAAACTCATTGCGTAGATTAGAAGAACAACGCAGTCACACACGCATGAAAAGCGACATTAAATTATAATATTTACAGTATATAAGTTAAATTATTATTAAATTATAATATTTATATATATAATTTAATAAGTATAGATGGAGGTAACATTAAAATAAAACATGTATATTATCTGGCTGAGGCATTTATTAACATTTATTTTTGTTTTTCAATTTTTTTCTTAATACAACATACATAGTAATTAACAATACATAATAAATAGTCCAAAAGTATATTACGCCTACAAAATAGCGTAGTCGTTATAAGATTATCGCCATTTGAGTTGCTTACATGTCCTGCGAAATGTCTAGGCAACTCCATGACACGGTTGAAAAAGTGGGAATATTCTCAGAGAGAATGAAGGTGAAAAGATCATCAAGGCTATGAAGCATAGCCTATCTGGAATGTGTGAAGTCATACAAGTCTTTAGCAGTTGCTCTTTAGGCGTTAGGGTATTCTCTCAGAGGCTATTCCATTTTCCATACAAGCGATGCGATGACAACGACCTGAGCGGCCCGCCTGGATGAGCTCGAGCGTTCTCAGCCTCCCGGCCGTCGGTAGACGTGACAGAGTCCGACAGTATGTTGCAGTCTCCAGTATATTGTGAGTCAACAAAATTTCAAGGATTCAGTTTGTGCGGTCAGAGATAGTTAATCGTTTGTCTTCTGGCAAACACAACACTATGAGAAAATATACATATGTTAATCTCTATCTAGTGGTAATCAATCAAATATGTATCTACAAAAATAGTTACATTTTTAAATAATAATTTCCTCAAGAAGAACGGCTAATAAACTTATGGTTTGGTTCGTCTTGTGAGAATGACGAAGGTTAACGCAGCAAAATTTCTATGAAAATGTTTTATGTGAAATATTTAATTGACCAAATAAAGAGTTTTTAGTGTAATATTTATCCACTACAAGTGTGACATCTAAAAATATTGTTCTCCAACAGTAAATATCGTCGAAGTACTTTTCCCCATTTGAGTTGTAGAGATATTTTAGGTAGGTATAAGTACGTTATGAGAAATAGATATTACAATAATATCTAATTTGAACTGAGTTCGGAAGATTTAATGAGCATCCTTCTTTCGTTTCCAAATAGTCGTAGAAGTACGGTTTTTAGTCGCAAGAAACTGCGAGTCGTATAAAAGTGTCTAGAAACAATTTGTAAATGTTAGTTATAAGTAGGCGTTTAGTATATTTATTTGACAAGTTGTGCTCATATTACGTGCTTACATATATTGGAACAATCACTAGATATAAATACAATAAAAATAAATAGGTAGTGAGGGGTGCATCGAAGTAATGGCGAAGACACATGAGCGGTCACAGTGACAGCGAGAAGCGGGCCGTCCCGCTACGCTGCAGCGCACTAGCACGCGCTAGGTAGCCGCGCAGGCGCAGCCCGACACGACTCACTATACAGACAGTTGACTGGACAACGATTAGCATCTTCATTATTCTACATACACATACAGGTATATATTCATAAAATTGACCAAAATTGCAAAATGTTTCTAAAGTAACAGGGCCATATGAACAAAAATAAGAGCCATTTTGGAAACAACACTAGGTTCGATTAATTGTAAGGTAACTTTCCCTAAAAGACATACAATAAATAAGGTATCCATAGAATGTGCGAAGCCTAAACAGTATCTAATCCTGACGCTCCTGTATTTAATACAGACTAACATAACTCTGACATAGGTATCATACGAACATGTAGTTAGTATATATTTTAAATTAATATTAATCACGTTGATAGGTACATAGTCTATTCCCGAGATCTTGATTTGCATCTTAACCTATAAGTATTTAAAATATCACAATAAATTGCTGTGCACATACGAAACAGGCAAATTTTAGTGCAATTAGATTAATTTTTTAAAGATAATTATTTTCCGTTCTAATTAATCATGTTTAAGTAAAATAATAATATATGAATTCACAAAACATTTAGATTCAGTTAATGCCGAGTAGTCTTGGGGTATAAATAAGTAATCTTTTATGTCTAATTCGATAATACCGATACGTCCTCGCAGGTCGTACTCTGTAACATTCGGTGGGTATATGATTATGCTACTTTAATACAACCGTAATTTCATCTCAGAATTCATTGACATAACAATTATTATGTAAGTTCAGAAGAGTTGCCAGTTAATTTAGTTTAGCTATGAAAGGTCTTCTTTTTGAATATTTTTCCTAATTCAGTAGTAGGCAAACTGCATTCTCGTTAATTATAACTTTTTACGCTAAAATAAACTAGATTAAAATTATCTTTTAAAAATAAGTAGAAGAGAATAATAAGTATTTGTAAAGTTTTATTACATGAACAGGCTCTTCTGTAGTTATTATTGTAAAGTAATTAATAATTGACTTTCCCGAGTCACGACATAAAAAATTGGATTGGTTGTAATAGCTCGTATGTTGCCTTTACCTACATATTATAAGTCATTATTGCCTTAAACTTTGGAACTTATCGACAAGCAAATAATATGACATAGGTAAACAAAATATTTAGATTTCATTAATAAAAGGTGAATGAGATATGTACAGACGCCAGCACATCAAGCTACCCGAAACTGTCAAATTTCCCCAAACAACTTTGAACCTAATGCTTTAGCGATAAAGTTGAAAATCTATTAAAGAAATTTAACAGATTGTAGTAGCTTGATGTGCTGGCATCTGTAAATATCTCATTCACCTTTTTTTAATGAAATCTAAATATTTTGTCTATTAGTTTTTAATGTCTATCTATAGGTATAAGGTAATAAATTTCGGCTTGGAAATAACTTAAGGTCATTATGATCAAATTATATTATCTGAAATCACGATAAGTCTTAAATGAGATTAACATCAAAGCAGGTACTTTGTACTAAGAATTTTTGAAAAAACTCGAACAGATTTTGCAGAAATGTTTTGTTAATATAAATACTGCTGAGTCTGCTGGCTCAAGAACTAATGTTCTAACAGACTATAGCGGTGTTTATTCAAATTTTGGCTTTTACTGAATTATTTCCTTTTTGTGATTATTTTTAATACGACTAAGACTGCTTCGATGTGCCTCCTAATTCTCATAAACGACTTATCTCTTTTGCTCGTTCACATCCACTTTTTTATACTTTAATATAATATACATTTTATAATTTTCATTATTCTAAAATTTTCTTAGAAATACAATGCAATAAAGATATCTTAATTTAATACATGCGACAAAACTGATTATTCTAGTAACTAGCTACACACAGAATATGGGGTGCTAGAAATTAATATCGACTGTTAATTGGTGCAATATCGACTACTTACTACCAAACGACGTAGACGGATCACTATGTGCTACTTCATACACATATTAAATATTCCTAGAGAGTATATATTTTTTTAGTAATTATAATATTTTTTATTAATTAAATCTACGTCATATCTTTTAGAATCCAAATAATAACTCAATAATAGACCACCTACCACACATAATGCAGAGTCACCTTTATTATTGAGTTAAGTTTTCTTATAGCTAGATAATTATATTATTAGTGGATGTGAACATTTAGTAAATTTTTTTTTGTCTGATATAGGCAACTAAATAGTCGATGACTTGTTCGATGAAATAAACTTACATATACCTACGTACTTGAGACGGCTGGTCCGTGGTACGTGTAGACGTTATGACGAGCTTTTGGAGTTATTGTGCCTTTATCAGAGGAGTGTTTCAATGGAATGTTTTAAAAAATGGCGGAGCGTTGCATAAATTACCACCAGTTTTATCATAACAGAATATGATTTTAATAGAATAAAAGCTTCTTATAGGTTAAGCACATAACTTTATGTCAATGAATTCATGATTCTTGTTACAGGCATTTGGCTTCAATTCGTTGCAGTTCAACGGATATTTTTCTGATTTTAAACTAATAATATAATACTTAACTGATTAAAGTTATATTAATGTCTAAGTATAAATTAAATAAATTGTACAACATATAGGTAGTAAATAAATAGGAACTGATCATTGACTAGAAAATATTCATTTTGTTTAGTAAGCTCCCCAGACTTGATCGGCAAAGGACAATAACAATTAAGTTTTCAGTCAAAATACTAACTATATTCTAGCCGTATTGAACATATCAGTAGATAACTCATACATAAATGAATGCCTATACAAAACTATCAAATAAAGGTAAATGAGTATTTATAAGTATGGATTATTTTATAATAATACACAATATAGCTGCCTCTAGTCGAGATTAATTTATGTTAAAATACATAATGCTCTCACATCTTAATAATTGTCTTTTGAAAATAATGTACTTAAGTATATAGTTATTGACAAATCAGGTAAAGTAATAGACAATAGTGCGAACGACGGTTGATCACCAAGTACTAGTGTGGACTCCTCGGAGCAGTCGTCGATCGCAAGTTATAGGCCGACTAATTAAATAAATACAAAATAATTCATTAGGTATCTATCTATATACAACATATTTTTTAATTTCTCTTATTTACTTTACAACCCTCATTATAATAAGGAATGTCATAACTTAATGTAGAGTAAATACATAAAGTGAATAAATATTTTAACAAATCGACAAACATTTACGTTTTGCCAAATGAAGAACTATTCTAAAATATTTATGTATATGTTCTACTGTCTAACAATGTTGACTACCAGTCTCACATTTTAGTTTAATAAGTGCTAGAAGGTATGAAATACATGGAAAATAAATCAGCTGCGGAGAAGTTTAATTGGGACGAAACCAGATCGTATCACTGCTTTCCTTCGTTCGCTGCGCTAGCGGCGTGTTCTGTTGTCTCGATTGTCGCAGTCGGAAACCTTACACTACACTTTAAGTGGTCATGTTTTGGCATAGGCTGCACCACTACTTGATATGTTTCATTACGTTCAACGCATGTACGAATTATGACTGGTTGCGCCCGAATACTATTTTCCTGGGAGTTCGCAGCTTTCACTGATCGCATAAAGCACGGGGGCCAATCGATCGTATATTTTACATGAGGTCCGTGTAGCACTGGCGGAGTATTAGAGCACTAGGGGTCAGGGTCCGGGAGGGTGCCGTCCTTAGCGGCCGCGCGCCCACCGCAGCAGCGCGTCGGCCAGGACGTCCAGGTGGGCCTTCGTCTGTGAACAAACGGGGCAGTACAGTACCACTCCCACAGATGGGCCGCCAAACTTACCTACTACTTCCTTCAATGGCTGGAAATAAATATACTACTACAGAGCACATCTATAAATTAAGAATGTTTAACACTCATCGTTTCACAGCTGAATTCTGTCTTGGGTGCTATTACTTACACTAACTACGTGCCCATTTATTTACCCAGACACTAATTTATCCTGATCGGGACACTAACGGTGGGCTCTCCAATTAATTATTTATCCTAATATGGGTATTACATCCGAGACCTCAGGGTTGCGTCTATGCTTTACACTTTACTGGAAGAACGATTCGGTTCTAGGGTCGTATCATAGACGGAGGGGGAACTAAGTGCTACACCCAACACTTACTGTAATTGGAATAGATATGTAACTCGTGACAAAAACTTATCAGTTACTAGTTGCGCTTTCACACGGCGTTAAGATTTCCCTTAACGCTATAATATGCGTGTTTCAGCTATGATCATTAACTATCATCTGATACAAGCCGCCGTAACAGAGATAAGATCGTGCCGGCCGATAATTTTCTTCGGGTGTTTCCGGCTGGGTAGAGATGTTATGACGAGGATATTATTTAGCGAATGAGTTAGTAAGTATAGAATCACCGTTTTATAGAACATGCAGGCCTGTCGGTCTTCATCCTCGCCGCTGGGGCAGTCGATGAAGCCGTCGCACAACACGTGGTCGTCAATGCAGCGGTAGCGCCCTTGTCGGTCAGGCGTGGGGCACGCGAACCGCTCCATGCCGTCCGCGGCCGGTGGACATTCTGGAAACAAAACACATTTTTATAGGTGCTGGGTACTGTGTTGTTCAATAATACTGTTTAATAAGAAAAAAGGGTTCGAGGAGCCCTGGCATAGTTGCAACAAGGATAGGCCGATGACGCTATATTTATACTAGTCTAGCATTTATTCAAACTCTAAGATCTCCATCAAGTGTTGTTTGCAATGCAAGTTTCGTGTTCCAAAGATTCACAAAGACACTAATTTCACAGTAATTTTCTAACACATTAATATGGCATATTACTTATTGTATGAGAATAAATAGTGTTCATAAATAATTGAACATGCTATCAAGCTATTATCTATTGAGTTTCGTTTCATTTTGGTTTCGTGAGCTTATAGACAAAAATTGTATCTATAATACATATAATGGTTTGAATGTTGATAGTCATTATTCGAGCGAGGGTAATGAACTTTGACCTCTGTTCTAAACCTAGTCACTTTTGACTTTAGGTTCTTTGTTCTTTTATGAATTGGGCTCCGAAGTCCGTCTCTTGGAAAGGGTTTAATGAGCTGTGTTAACACAGTACACAGGATAGTATGTTGTTCTAATCGTGAATGTGTATGTATTCGCTTTGGGGATAGGCTCACTACTTATCCCCTCAGTAGGTTAGTTATTATCTACGAATGGGAAATGTAGAAATGGTTAAAACAAATATCTTTAACATCCTAAAACTATTGTTTTGGAAGGTTGACCCTTTTCAAAGGAAATTTGTTTGGTACTCTATCGATATCTTAATGCGCAATACTTGACTAGCCGTAGGAATTTTCATCATCATGAATTAGCAATCGTCGTTTTAGTTATAGATCTTATTTAAAAAATAACAGCCTTAATAGATCTATATTAGCTCTGACAGCTCTATAAAATGTATGTCACGAAAATTTAGACACGTGAACTTTCCTCGCTATTATAAATTGTGTTGTTAAATTAAAATGTCTTCCATAAACAGGGGCTTATCTCACCTTTTAACGAGGAAAGAAAAACATCGCACGTAAACCCACACGTATGTAATAAATTCTTATAAGTCTGATAGTCTAAGAAGCGCGATAGGTCACATACAAGGCAACGCGGCGCCTGCAAGGGATTAAAGTGAACATTTTATTTCCACAGTAAAATTCCACTAAGTTCTTACAAACATAGAAAAAACCCTAGTCGAATAAAATTTGGATGTTATTTGACCTGCAAAGTTAAATTAAGTATCCTTGATATTTACCTAACTTTTTATTGGCGTAGGACTAAATAATACATGATATTTAAATGACCTTTTTATGACGCACTTTGTAGACCTATAACGCGTACTGAAAGATATATTATATACTTGATAATATATACTTGAAGAGTCAGCGAACGCGTTAGCGGTACGATACATCAAAAATATAATATTCTCATCCATTTGGTTGCATTAAGTGAACGGAGCTCTTTGCTCTTTCCCCGAGAGGCTGTAAGTTTCGGTCAGTTAGCCGTACGATATTCCCAAACTCTGCGACTAAACTGGTTGCTTACACAGACTGTGACGGCAGGCCACTCTATCGCGAGCGTCTATTTTTAGCAACGCCGGGGAAAGTGAGGCCCGTGGCTCGATTGCGCGCGCCCTCTATCTATTCACTTTGTGGGGACGCAGTGACGACGTCTTGTGCATTCGTAAGCAGCTATCGGTACCGTTCAGGTGAAATAGCACGTTACAGTTATCAAATCTTTTGTTATAACTATTTTCACATTTTCGTATTAGATATTATTTAAGATAAATAATATCTAACACAACGATTAAAATATATTATATAGCGTAACGGTAACGTTAAAAACCAATTTTAATAAAAAAAACAGCTTCCAGTTAGAAGCCTAATCGCACAAAGACTAATGAAGCGCGCAAATAATTCATGCATATTACTAATGTTAAAACTATTGGAGACAGAGACGAAAAAAGATGGCACAGGACATAATGACCGCAAATGAACCCAAGCAAGGACTGAATTGCTGCCTTGTTTATGACAATTTATTAGAGCTGATTGTTCTCAAATAGCTGCAAATTGTGGTAGTAAAGAGATGAAAACAAAAAGGTGTAAATAATAACAACCGCATATGCATATGCGGTTGTAATTATTTTTTTTATACCTCCTTTTTCTTTTTACTATGCATAATCAGCATATAATGTTCCCACTGCTGGGACACAGGCCTCCTCTATGTGAGAGAGACAATGAAATTGACAAAAATAATGACAATGGTCAGACTTCACCGTAAAAAATGTAAGAGATAACAATACATTGTGTATGTAATAAAAATGGTAAGCTTTTAACTAAACTGTAAAAAGCAAGATTTTATTTGAATAAAATAATATTATATCATCCAATGATAATATGTTTGGATTGTTGGCTTTGTTTTTATTTGTCGATTGTAGGAAACCTAATTTCTCGCCCTTGTAGCTTCGTACTTGTATACTCGTAACTTGCGTGGGATCACGAGCAACTGATAAATTCATGTATTTCTTTTATCAATAAAACAACACAACTAATTATATAATAAGTGGAGATATTCTTCAAACAGAATAACAAACTTCGGTTCAAAGAAAATAAACATGTCTGTTTTTAATTGAATTAAGAAACATTCATTGTTAGAAAATTAAGACAAGAAAATAATACGAACGTTTAAGTTGTGGTGATATTTTAATAAAACCGTTGTTCTGAGAAGATTAGGGGTCTTGACAAGGCTTGCTAATCTTCCACACGCTAAGCTGTTGTATTATGTTCATATCACGCCTATCACGATCGAGCGGGCAACTTGAAAATTCATTGAGGAGGCATAAAATAATAAGTATCGTAATGTAGTCAATGAAGATTAATTAATTGTAGTTTACTTATATTCATTTAAGTTAGATTGTACAAAATATAATATTATAGTATGCAAAATAAACGAGAATGTACTTAAGTTATAAAAATAAAGCGATTCATTTACAACCCACATGTACGAGATCTAGCTATAAAGATATACCTACTCATTCAACTCAGGGTGAAACTATTTTTCGTACTAGAGGTACTTTGTTAGGGTACTCTGCGTTTTATCTACGTCCTTCACGAACACAACTAGTTGCTTCGTTCACCTAGAGGTTGTAGTTGTATGTATGTAGAGTCATTTAACGTCAACTTCTAGACGATAAAAGTCGCGGACCTCACAGGATCTAATCCAAAGTAACATTTCTTGAGTTATTCTTTTAAAATGAAATCCATTGATTTAGCATTTTCATTTGTGTTTTAAAAATGCAATACTTGTCTCACAAACAGGTGAAATAATTTTTGTGTCTTCATTTTATTATGTAGGTACCTATACATAATAAAACAAAGACACAAAAATTAATTTCCGAATCATAGGGATATTTCCATTTCTATGCCAAATAAGTTTAATGAAAACATGAGGAAACCCCTTCAGAAGTTAGGAGAAACTAGATTAGGAATGTGATAAAATAATAAAGTAATAAATGACGAATGCGACATTGTTGATGGATTGCCACGGATGAGGAAAATAACTCGTTATAAATCTATGGTGCCCCAGTTTTTACGTGTAGGTACAGCGAAATTATGAAACTTTATGTGACGCTGCATATCATAATGCTCGCTTTACCGTATAAAACGAATAACACTATGAGAGTAGGAATAAATGAGCGGCCTAACTCAAAGTTATGTGAGCAGTAAGTGCCGTGTGTAACATCATTTTCTAAAATTATATTTTCATCGCAGTTTTCTTTCGTCGTCAAGAAAAAGTCCTTAAGTGTCATTTCATCAAATAGTAGACCGTAGTCCTATAAAAAGGGTACTGTAGGCGACTGTAAAGATGGAGTTACGTGCTCGTGTGGAGCCTGCATCAAGAATTCAGGGCGATGGCAGATACCAGCCGCCTCCGGGATCTTAATATGCCTTTTAAGACCTCGCACTATTGAAATGTCTGTCATTTGCAACGCACTTTAACGTTTAGGTGTCTGAAGTTTCACACCTGTGTCATAGTGTCTTTTAAAGTTTTCATACTCTCTATTTGCTGGATTAGCTTTTACCTATTATTACTTTTATCAAATAATATTATGAAAATGCTCCAACCATCTTATATGACTTTATTCTCTACAAAGTTTTTACATTTAAATCGGATAACTTTAGCAAGAAGTTAGCTTTCTAAAAGCTGTTAAAATATTTTACATTTCACGACGTAGAAACCTAATCAAGCGATATTCACAGCTACAAGGACTCGTAATGCGCTGATGCATAAATTCTAACCATTGAACGTAGAACTTTAAGCTTTGAAAGAAATTACATCATTTTGTAGTATTGACACTGTCCTGTCGTGCGATTCTGTAATCATCTCACCGTGAAAACTTGGGTGAAGTGAGCGTGGAGTGAGTCGTCTAGTGTCAATCCCTAGCATCAGCATGACTCACAGCTCACTCTAAGCTCACTTCACCTTAGTTATCACGGTGAGATTTTTCCAGAATCGATCGGCTGTTATGATTTTAAATTCCGTCCTGTTACTTTTATTACAACATTCTGAAAAATTAAATGCTGTTCGTTGGTAAGTGCGTCACTTAAGAAAGATCGAACCGATTCGGTTAATTTTTATTTCTAAATGTTCGTTATAATCCAAATAAGATTTTCAGGGAAATAAAAATTGGAAAAGTTTCCAGGAAAAATCTGAAAATACCGAAAAGAAAGTAGTCATTTAATTATGTTATCGGAATTCTACGTGATTTATCTCAACATTTAATTTTTCTCATACTAAGAGAAGACAGATTTTCCAATATTTAAAAATATACGACTAAAGTGATTTAGTTCCATTTCGGTATAATCTACCATAATGCGTGTGTAGCACGCAAATGTTTCTTTATCAAACTTAATCACCCATAAAAATAAACTAGAATGAGTTTGTAGATTATTAACATTTCCGTGAATTAAAAACTGAGTAAACTCTGAAGCATGAAGGCTAGGAAAATGTGGTTGGGCCTTTCTTTCTCTTATCGTGTAGTAAGAGACGAAGAGTATCCATCTGTCCGCAGATACACCGAATGAGAAAGCCTGCTATCTCTGTGTGTTACTTTGCTTCCTGGTAGGATACGGAAGTTCTAGGTAATCAGCCAGTGTTTGTTTAACAATTCGTTTTTACAGATTTTTACGGTTCGATTCCGAAACACGACTGTCTGACGTAGTAGTATTATTATCGAGTAGTTTTATACTTTTCTTTCAATGCATCCCGCGGATGTAAACTAAAAAATGGATGTATACCTTTTCACTCCTCTTGCACAAAAAGACTGTCATTGTAGCGTACCAGAGCGAGGAAAAAATAGCATATTTACCTGTAGGGGATTTTTTTTTAAGTTTTCTCTGTTACCAACGAGCCTACAAAAACGAAAAAGTCTTTATTCATAAGTAGAATAATCATGACTAAAGACTCGATTTATTTATTACTGTTTCGAAAAAATAAAAAAAAGAAGAATAACATTTTATTTTTGGAAATGGAACTAAAAGCGGCGATCTCTTCGGTAGAATGCGTGCATTGCGTTGCGTCTAGAGAATGTTATCTAATCTTTAGAATTTTTCTATAACTGCAAATTGAATTGGTGACCGTAATTTATTTTACAACAGTGAAAATGTCATCATCTAGTGAGAATGGAGGCCCTAATTTGCAAATGGAAGAAAATAAATAATTAATTTTCAATCTGTTGCCTTCAAGGTCACAAAGTATTTATTAAAAATACTTACGAAAAAAACGAGTGGATTCGCTTACGGAAGGAGTTTTTCTTACGTATTTTGAAGATCTTTCCAAAAAATATCAAAGTTCAACCCTTTGGAGTACATATTCAATGCTACGAACAACCATACAGATAAGACATAATGTCAATATATAAAGAAATATGTGAATTTGACGGCTTTTCTCGAGAAATTATCCACCGGCTAGAAGGCCAAGAAATCCAAAGTTTTCACATATAAAAAGAGATTCACATATATAAAGAAAGATATCGAGAATATCGTAAATAAGGCACTAAATGAAAAATACATGGCAACAAGGTTACCTACTTACGTTACCTACTTACATTTGTAAAAGTTTTTCTATTATTTTCATCAAACTAAATTGGTAGGTAGAGGTACCTACCAACCAAAATATAGTTTTAACACAGTTATTTTTTGTTTTACAGGTTGCTTTAATTTTTGGGATCAGTGGTGTCTGCAGAGGGATGGAACTGGCTAACATAACAGTGGAAGATGTCGAAACTGATATCCATCTTCAAGCCATAAATCTGCCCATACATAAATACAAAGACAAATAAGGGAAGGAAACTCGTTATAAGTGGAGAATTTCTAAAAATTGTCAAAGTCTACCATTACGGCCGAGTGGAGCGGGCACGCCGAGATTTTTTCTCAACTATTAAAATGGAAAATGCACAAGGCAGGTTCTTGGGTTAAAATAAATTAAGCAACATGCCAAAAGAGATGGCCACCTATCTAAAATTGCCTAATCCGGAACAGAACACTGGCCACTGTTTCCGAACCACATCCACCACTCTCTTGGCGGATTCTGGTGCAAATATAACAACGCTAAAACGCCACGGTGGATGGAGATTCGATCAAGTGGCGGAAGGATACATCGAGAACTGCATTCAAAACAAATTTGATATCACCCAGCGTATCACATAACGCATCAATATTCTCCCAACTAGCCCACGACCATCGATATCAAGGGATGAGCCAACTCAGCTGATTCTCTATTCAGAACTTTCTAACGAGGGACCCTCAAACCTGGAACTATGGGTATCTCTCACGTTTACTCCACAGACAACTCAACATAAATCTTCACAGAGGACTGAAATTAAGTTGCCGGGAAAAAAATCTTGTTAAATATCCAGAATTGTACAAATTATACATTTAATTTTTAATAATTTAAACTATTTAATATTGCATTGGATTATTTTATTTTCTCGCAATCGTAGTGAAAACTAAAAACTAGAGTGTATTAAATGGCGCTAGAACTCATTATAGCTCGGTTTCAATTTATTCCCTCGCTAAAGCTTGAGAGTAAAACTACCTCGTCTAATTTTAGCCCCTTGTATAACCATCTACTATTATTATAAAAAAACAACTACAATAAAACATTTATTTGGAACTATACATATCATCGATTATCGCCACACATCTAACTGAAGTATTTTGTTCACCCGTTTTACTAAGCTATGTATTGATGGGAAAACGTTTGCACAAACACAGCTCACACACTCACACGGCTATAAGTGTAGCCAATAACACCATGCTCTTAACTACCTCAATACTGATTTATATAAATGGGTCTCACATAAAATGCTTAGTTATAAAAACGGACAGCGATTACTTAAAGCATCGCCAAGTTGGTACATACGTCACGGGCGTGGGTGTTATCCCACTCATGATAGTGATCGCGGGATCGAGTACGCAGCAGACTTTTCGGCGTCGAATACGTCATCGGTCGTTACCACAATATCGAAGGACTTTCATTCGAGCAGTGTTGTATATAAATGTCCAAAACGCCTTTAGTTATGACTAGACCATTGTTTGCAACGGTTTATTCCCTACGCGCCCGTTATAACTGACAAATGAAACTAACTTCACCTAAACCACGGTTGAGATGGAGTTATATGTACGAAGTATGCACTCGTACTTCACCAAAATCGATACTCTTATAAATACCATTTCATGAGATATGATTTTTTATTACTCGTATAAGTGTTCCAAACGTGGAACCATTTTGAGTATTCTCCTCAAGTTAGCGCACAGGGATTTAAAGCTTTGGACTTCGGTTGGATTTAACTTAAGCTTCACAGTAGTGACCGGTTTCGTTTTATTTGTTTCGAGTAGTAGTACTTAATGTAATAAAGAAACTTTCAGTGGAAGACATACAAAGTGTGCCCACAGTCTGGAGTAAGTTGCTGAAGTTACATTTTGGTGTACCTACTAATTGTAGGGGGATATTGTATACCAAGCAAATTAATTTTAATTGATACGGAAATTATATAGCGTTCAATAATAATTTTCTTACAATTGGACACTATATGGTTTATAGATCGGTAGTGGCTTTATTTCACAACGTGCTATGTTTTTCGTATTCGTCGACTGTCTGCTAAGGCCCTTTTCAACTGATAATTATTAACAAGACGTCACAGTACGCACCTCTATTGTTAAGATGAAATGTAGTTCTATTCTTCACTCTATCATTTGCCACACTCAAGTTTTAAGTCGGCAGACACAAATAGAAAGATAATCCGGCTTAACAGGTACTTTGACGCATCGACACACCTGTTTCTGAGCTTTAAAAATAATGAATAATGATGATGCAAATGTGTTTAAAACAGCTCAGCTCATGCTTAGCTGTTTTAAATACATTTACATCATCTGTTTTTTAATTCAGTACTTAAAGGTGGTTTTTCATCCATGTATAAATGTATATATTTTTCCTGGGAAAGTAGCATGTCTCCTATTTTCAATGTTTTTAAAAATATAAAGATACGAAAAATAAAATTTGCGTAAAAAGAGGTTTTTTTAAAGTTTCGTTTAGTGTTTAAACGTCAAAAGCATTGTCGGTTTATTTTGTTTCCGCTCACGCATGTGAGTATTTTTATTTGGTATAAAATAACGATTTTAAAAATATGCGCTCGACGTAGCTGCTACGGGGCTACGCGCAGCGTAGGCGGGAACACATTGCTGCGTAGCAGTCTTTCTCACGAGGTGGTCATTTTATGAACGTAAAGCTACGAATAACTTCTATAACTAACTTCAATTACTTCATTGTTATTTCGTATAATTGAAATGTATGTTCATGCCGTAGCTACTACGGCTACGAGTAGTGTAGGCAGGAAATACTTTGCTGCATATCAGTGATGCTACGTGAGTTCATAACTGTATGTGTGTTCAGTAAATAAAATTACGATACATCATTTACTCTTGGCGTAGCAGCTACGCAGCAAATACCTGGCTGCGTAGCAGTTATGCTACGTGGGCAGTTCATAGACGTAACTCTGCAGCTATACGAATTACTTCATACTACATACATTTAAATAGGATACGAGATATAATACTGGATGAGTCATTTATAGCCATGATAAATTATCTGCCCACATTAAGTTTATTGCTGACAATTCCGAGTAACCCAAAATAACATTCTGGCCTTAAATAAAATATGATCTTCAAGTAGACAGAAAGTTTGCAAGTAACAAAGTATATCGATCAGTGACAAATAAAATTGTTTGACTTTTGTTGTCTTTTTGTTAAGTCGTATAGCTTTAGCTTTCGTCTTGAGAAAAAGTTTCAAATTTACGAGATTTTATATTTAGGTTTTATCTACAGTTGGACTTTTAATCGTTTTCGTGGACAAGTTCACAAGAAATGAAGGAAGATTGCAGATAGACGGGTAGAAATGTTAGTGTTGCTTGTATTTTTTCGGTAAGTATTCTTAAATAAAATGAGTAATGAGTATGTTCTGCTGGTATGTAAAAATGAAACGATGAAATAAAAGAACCTTTGTGCATAGTTCCACGTTTTATCTGTCGTAATTCACGCTTGCTCGTAAGTCACGTGTCCTTCCTCACCGCAATCTTGATGTAAGGTGAAAATAGATCATGCTTGTGATATATTTGTCTATTTTACACATAAGTTTATTTAAGTGGAAACTTGTAATTGGCTTTCTTCTACATATTACTTCTGACTACACGAATGTATTAGCTGTAAGTTTTCTTAAAATTAATAAAATAAAATAAAATATCTTCCACATGGATTTTATCAGTAGGTACCTAATTGGGCACGTGTATATTAAAACATGTACCCATGGGAACGTGTAAACATCTCATTCCTGAAAATCAGTACCTAATTAGGCAATCAGGTATTGATTTTAATAATAATAATACCACAACTTTCACACAACGCCATCTAGTCCCAAACTAAGCAGAGCTTGTGCTATGAGTACTAGACAACTGATAAACATACATATATATTTAGATAAATTACACCCAGACACAGAACAAATGATCGTGCTCATCACACAAACATTTGTCCTGGGTGGGAATCAACCCACGACCTTGCGTATAGTAGTCAGGGCCACTGACCACTAGAACAACAGGCCTGCCAAAAATTAAAAAAAAAAAAAAAAAAAAAAAATTAGTACCAACTTGGCGATGCTTTGTTAATTTAGTTCTTTAATTTGTATTTTACTATAATAATAGAAATAATAGGTATTCCAGAAACAATCAAGACTATATATGTAGCAAAAACAAAAAATAAACTACCCATTGTAACTGTTTCTATCGTGTGTATCTTTCAGAGCTCGGTAGCACAATGACCATCGCACAACTCTACGAGCGATCGAAGTGAAATTGACATAACCGTAATAGTCCCACTTTATTCCTTCAATTGACGTAAAAATAACCAACCTTTAATATATTTTTCTTAAAATAAAACAGTTAAATTAATTTACATTTACATAAACAGAAGTGTGTAGTTACTTAGTCCTCGCATAAAGAAATTATATTTATTACCCGTGGAGCAGCCTAATTAAATTCATTTAAAAATATTTACTTACCCAATTTGTATGACCTCGACATTTAAATGGACCTTTATCTCGACGGGAACTTAATATTTGTTTACTGATCTCTCTGATATTTTCCTTTCATTTGTATAACATTTTATTTATACACGAGAAACAATGAATAGATATTCGCCTTCATGCAACTTCTTATGAATTGTGTGAAAATATTATTTTATCTTGCCATTATGTTTTATTAGTTGTTGAGTTACGATCAAGACTCGAATGGGTGGGCGTCGAGCGGAGGTTGCAAATCCATTAATCATAGTACGATACTTTATTGCTTCAATGGGGCGCCGATATAGGAACGTTCCACGAGGCTCAATGTGGCGCAAGCGGCCCGCTCCCGCCGCGCGCCTATCCTGCTCCACTGTTACGTTTTTGCATTGTGTATAACAGGTCACTTCAGTTTCATCAGCAACCTTTTTTTCCGAACTCATTGTATTATTTATTTCTAAAGAAAACGATGCATAAAAATGTTTGGTAAGTGATCTTCGCGTTCTTCATTTTACTTCAGTCAATTGACGATATTTTATAGAGCAAATGCTAAAAATCTATTTTCGAGTCTACATATTATAAATAACGAAACGTATTAATGTCTAAAGCAGTCTAAGACTCTGGGTGCAGTATTAACTGGAATGGAACTCAACTTCTGTATTTTGGTGTTAATATTAGGTACTAAGTGCATGGTTCACCGCCTGCAGCTCTCAACGCGTTTCAACACCCTGTAGTACACGACGGTTTCTTCACGGTACGGTGTGAGCTTGTCATAAATGGTGCCGTGCCGTAGTTGCCGTGACGGCAAGAAAAACGTGGCAGTACAAGGCATGAAACAGTAGTAATACACCCATTCAACAACAACAACAACAACAACTGTTACGCAGTTTGGTGGGTTTATGAAACTTTATAAAATGTTTGGTCCATAATAAATGATTTATTATTATTATTATTATTATTATTCGAATCTAATGAACTACTTCAGATATACAGGTTATTTCACTTTTAAGGACTTCTTTTTCTATATACATACATACGTAAACACATGCCTTCTTCCCATTGGTGTAGGCAGAAACTACAGAACGCTACCTGCTACAATCCTTACATTCCCACCTAGGACAAATGTTTGTGTGATGAGCACGATCATTTATTCTTTGTCTGGGTGTAATTTATCTATAATATGTATGTATTTAGAAATATATATGTATGTTTATCAGTTGTCTAGTACTCATCGCACAAGCTCTGCTTAGTTTTGGGTCTAGATGGCGTTGTGTGAAAGTTGTGGAATATTATTATTATTATTATTATTATACTCCTTTTGCCTAGTTTACATTCGTACCTCCTGGTCATACACGCACTCCGGTTGCGAGTACTACACACCTGACCTTTTTGAAGAATAGGTATCACCAATAAGGTTACTATATGTCCTCAAAGGGCGTCCCCTCCCGGCGTTTCCACTCACATCTGTCTTGAAAATACCTTTTGTTATTTTTCTATATATTCCAACGAAATTCTATAGAAACTGTAATTGCATGATAAGCTGTACCAATAAGGTTTCCGTTTAAGAGATCTACAGGAAATTGGTTTTGTCGCCACCTACACATTCTGGTGGGATTCCAGATTATGACACGAATTCACTCAAAGTGAATTCGTGTCATAATCTGGAAATTGAAATATGAGATGCTTTAAGAAATATGTTTTATTATTTACATTTAGTTTTCCGAAAAGATTTGTTTTCTACGTAAGTTGCGTGTGATTACGCCTTATATAGGCGCAATAAGTATAGTGTCCGAAACACCATCGATCGGCAAGCTAAGTCCTAAATTATGTAGCTTCCTTATAACCACTTAGGGATATTTATACGAGTACCAAGATCGATGAGAAGTTTGAAGGGTTATGTTAAAAACAGAAAGGTCACACGTATTTAAATATCGCTTGTAGGTAAACATTTGCTATAAATATTGTTAGAGTTCGTAATAAACATCTTGCTGCGACGTCATATGATGTTACGTAAGGGTCATTAATTCATTATGTGCATGAATGTAGGCATTTTGGTAAGTTATTTTTACATTTCTTGTAATATTTTAACAGCAGTTTTCTTCTAGAATGTCAGTGAAACGGCAAGTTATGTGAATCAAATTAAAGTCGCTTTCAACAACAATGAATTAATTGGCGTAGTTCACAAGGAGTTATGGGTACTTAACTATTATTAGCGAACGCCTGCGATTGTTTGTTATAGACGCAGTAGATTAGGGTGCGGAAACATTAGGTAGATAAAGGAGAATTTCGTCTTTGTTTTTACAATGAGAATCAAAATTTGCTAATAAAGCCTACCGATATTACCATAATCTAAATAATGTATGATATAATAAGCACCAGAACATTGTTTGCATACACAAGTAGAATATACATGAACGTATTTGTTCAATACATTATGGGTAAGCCTAACAAAGGGATGATTTGGGCAATCTTGTATGAATATTTGTGTTTACCCATCAAGGATGAATGAGCAATTTTTTCGTATTCCCTTGCCTCAAACCATCTACCACATAAATGACTAAATAGCGGCTAGAATTCCGATGTGAGCTTTGTGCGTCATTGGCGAAAAAATCAATGTCTCGAATTTATTTATGTCGGTAAGAACACCGCTTAGCTGTAATGTATTAATGTATTCTTGTATCTTAAACTTCGTACTAAATACTATTTAACGTTTACGATTGAATAGGCATTTTAGAATTTTGATAATTGGCTCATATTAACACGGAATAATTTACACTATGTATAATTGATTGAGTTTTGTAAGCAATATTCGATTGGAACATGCAATTACATTAATTTCCTTTTGTCAAGTGAAGACAGCAGAATGGTTCTATTTTCCAAACTTATGTGTTAATATTCATACATTATAGGGGTAAAGTACTTAAGCTGACAGTGCAGTCGGTCGGCGCTGAGTTAAAGTTCGATGCCAAGAGTCGGAGATGCCAAACAATAGGCAATATGCCGCTGCAGCTTCGTGTCTGTGTTATAGTTCCGCCTATTGCACTGTCGAACTCCCGCGCCGGAAGTCGTTGTGCGCCATGTGGCGGCCGCGCTCGCGCCTCCCTCGACCCGCGCCGCTCGCGCCTCGATACTCTATACATGCCATAAACTACACCATGAACATACTTTATTGCCTCTCAAAATTGGCTTTATGCTATTACAATTTAGTATTTCAAATAAATTGAGGCAAGCATATTAGAAAAAGATGCCATTTGTCGTTTAAGAAGTCTTGTTTTTCGATAAATTAGGATGAATTTATAATATTGCCTCATTATTGGCAAATTTAGCTCATACAAACAAGTATTTCTTCATTTTATTTTCCAAAACTACAAAAAAAAACAGAGAGAGAGAGAGAGAGAGAGACAGTTTTAAAAGAGTTTAATAGGCAAAGTTAGCTAATGATATTTAAAATTTTATGAAATAGCCCACACTGGGATGGTTGGTGCCTGGAAGGTTTCATTATAAATGGAAATAATTTGGTTATGATTACAGGGTGGCCTCGTTATAATATAAGGAGTTTGAACGAGAGGCTTAAGGTCATGGCACATTATACCGGCACCGCAACTGCACAGCATTAGCACGGCGTCGCCTCGAATTTATGCTACGGCAAACCGCCAGCGCGCTAACTACACGTCGTCCGCGAGGTGCAAGCTCGCAGTCCGCGCGCTGGCCGCGAGGTGCAAGCTTGCTATCACCGCGAACACAATTGTTATATGGTATTTGTGATTTAACAGGCCTAGGACTTGCACGTTTTCATAATGTCGCTGGCGACTGGGAATCGCCGCGCTGTAAGTACGCGGTCCGCTCGCTTGCAGCGCGCGGGCTGCAAGTCCAGTTGTATGGTAGTGGCAAGCGCGTTGACTGCCCGCCGTTGGCTTTTACATATTGGTATTATGGAATATGTTATACGACACACGATTTAATGTTCTAATTTGATTGGCAAGTATATTGCTGGGCTGGAGCGACGCCGTTGCGGTGCCGGTATAGTGTGCCATGGCCTTTAGAAGTTGAAAGTTAATTGTGATGTCGGCACTTGTTGTCGCTGTGGCATGGTGAGTGTAGGGCAGCCGAGGGCGAGGTATTAGCGAGTGGCGAGCATCCAACCGCAATTTATGCCTCGGTTGCGGCTGGCGCGCCGCCAGACGCCGCCGACACACTCGTTAGCTCCTGAAGCAGCCCACGATCTAATAGTTTTGTCGTCTTTCAGAGACCATTTAATCCGCTTGTTTATATTTGTTGCAACTGGAACTCGAATACAGGTCATTTTACGGTGTTTACGTTTTCTTTTGCTTCTATCGTATCGTTTTCAGATTCAGAAACTACGTACACGACGCCGACTTATGTACAATATATGCTATGTGTAACAAAAACAAACATTAAATATAGAGGAATACTAATTCACTATGTAATTTAATTGAATATTACCCAAAAACATTCTATGATTCAAGTTTACAAGTCTCAATTTGATTATACAGTATTCGTAGCGTTTCGTAGCAGCGTGCTACGATGGTAATATCTGTTCATTTTATCCCGAAACTAATCTCATAAGTTGTCTGTTATGGTAATTTTCATTGTGGTAGAGACTTATCTATTTACTGTAGCTTAATAAGTCTACCAAAATGATTACGTTCTCAGTTAGTTTTAAGGTATGTTCACCTCTGTGTACGAACGTAAAACTTCATTATGTTTATGTAAAAAGTTTAGATACTTTTTAAATATGGTTACGTTGTCTGAATTATTAAAATATATTAAGTGAATGAAAAGTAGATAGAGCTCCGGCATAAATCTGGATGACCCTCGTCAGTCGCCCAGCTTTTCTCGCTTCTGCGACACAATGAGACGATTTTTTTTTGTTAATATTTGTTATTGTTCTTTTTTAACAACGAATGTTTTTTCATCTCTGGGATCAGGAACTCTGTCGTCTCCTTCTCGGAGGTGAGCGTTAATAGCTGCGACACAGTTTCTAAGTAATGTAGATATTTACGTACGCAATCAATTTGTAAAAAGTGTTTTTGATCCAATAAAGATTATTATTATTAATATGATATCTAGATAAACTGCCACTTTATGTGAAGTTCTACGGAAACACCTTAGCTAGTTAGGTTAACGTATGAATAGTGTATAATGCAACTGATTCAATGGAGTCCGGATAACCGAAAACGCTGCTGTAACTGACTTTAGATCAATTTAATAAAATCCATTTTTAATGTCGACCATTAAAAAGTTTTGTATTTTTTTTATTGTTAGTGGTTCTTTACCATTAGGTACCTAGAAGTACATCTCAACATTTCTAAACCGTGAAAATCATCGAAGAAACTTAGATCTTCAATATTTTTAGAAGTACTCAAAAATCGGAAAGTTTTTTTTATTCAATAGTAAAGTAATCCAGTTTTCCAGTTTCCAAGTTTCCATTAGCTATTTATAATTTAACTAGAACGTTGTAATTTAAAGCAAGTTATTTTTCATTTTAATGGTGCGACAATAAGCATGTTTATACAGATTGATGGTAGCAATAGGCTCCAATGTGTCGAGTGCTTGTGCTTCGGCGCGGCTTTTAAATTACTCGACTAATTGGGTAGATCACGGTGATTTTAGGCCGTACTGTAAGCCTTAATTGGGGTTTTAGGTGTAATCGTCGATCGTCGGATACGTCGAAGCCGAGCTAAAAATAGACTTTATAGATGCGTGCGTGAGGTTTCGAATAACTAAAACGGTACAAAATGGGGCCATTTCCCTTTCGTTGCTATTCTTGTTAAATTTTATTTTTACCCCCTAAGTAGGTTACAGACCAAGTGACTTTTGTGCGAAGATAAGTTCAAACATAACAAAGTTTTTGAGGGCAAACTGGTTTAGTTTTACCCAAGCGCTATTGGTGCGAAATATTTAGTGTATGAAGTAAAGTAAAGTAGAATGTGTGATTCTACTTGAAGCAATGTTATGTCCTACTAGCGATATTTCCTTTCTTTCTACTTGAAGTGATACACTATCTAAGTAGACTAGAAGTGAAACACAAGAAAAGGAAATGAGCAGGTTGCTATGTATATTCCAGCATGACCAAGTTTCAAATTAGGAGTTAATTAAACACACACAGTTTGTCCCTCTAAGAATAGACGATCCTACTCCCGCGGGTATCGTAAAATGCGAGTAAGGTGTTATAATAAGGTGACTAAGCAGAATTACGAAGCCTTCCGACCTACACATGTAAAGGTCGGGTTGCAACAAGGTAAATCTGAAACTCGAAATATAATAGATGGCGACACTATGACCAGTACTGGCTTAGTGGCCAGAAAGTGGGTGGTCTCTGGTCACGGTTTGTTATTGTGAACCAAGGACTATAGCTACACGTTGCTATAGGTAGTACTTAGTTTTGTGATGTATATACGGAGAGGGAAAATAAAACAGATGCATATGATACGATCGGTCTGTTTGGATCAACAGCTACACAAACGAAGTTGTCAAATAGTCAAATTGTTTAGTTATAGTTAGTTCAGAAAATTATGTACCAAGTTTTTCAACATAATTCTTATCTTCTTACATCATTTCCGCCCAACCTAGGTATCACTGACGTAAATCCAATGATCTACATAGTAATGTTACCAAAAATAACGTGAACCATTATCTAAGCACCCGGCTTACCTACGCACATAGTTGCTTGTTGACGTTTTCCTACAAGAAATATTATGTTGTTTACTTGATCGCTGACTTTACAACATTCAAACAGCTAAGCGGTCCCCAGAAAATAAACTTATTTCTTACTTTATGGTTCACCTGGAGAGTTACTGACTTCGTGGTACTAATTCGCTTTAGTAGGTACTTTTTGGTAAATGTCATATGTATACGAGTAGTGCAATTCTAGAAGAATATGCTTCTTCTGACTTACTGGCACTCCGATGCTGTCATGATTATGAGCAATAGTGCCATCAGTTTTTTAAATGGATAGGTAAATTTAAAAAGAAGCTGTTGTATTTTTCAAAATATTTTGTTTTTCATCGTGGTCAAGCTTAGACTAGCAACCACGTATACCTAAATATGTGCAGGAAAAATGAAGAAAATGATGTTAATCTAAACATACATATGCCTTAACATTAATTACTGATCCAAATGTTAAGATGTAGAGATACTTAGGTAGCTTATTGTTAACTATTTGTAACTTCCACTAATATTATGATAAGCATAATGGGCGGCATTACAGGTAAGCCACAGAGAATTAGTTAACTGACTATATAGTCAGTTAATTGATTAATCGGTTAATAGTAACCGATAAATGAATACGCGTAGGCGAAGCGATACATTAAAGATCACTCGAACACACTAGGTAATTGCATCCCATCCGACGCATCATTGTTTGTTATGCCAGTAGTATAGCATATATCAAGTAAACAACAACATGTCGGGATCGTAAGTAACCGATTTGAATCAGTTAAAAACTTCACCGAATTTATTATCTGAAATATTGTTTTATCGATCCAAGCTTCTCGGAATTGGAAAATATTTAAACAGGGTTAAATAGATGCGTTTGATTATATTATATTTAAAACACATTGCGTGAAATAGAGAAAACCTGTCACAGCATAGGTATGTCTGCAAACATAAACAGTTCAGTTGGATTCTGACTGACTCTAATATTCAGGTTGGGTACACTAATTGGGATTTTGGGATTTTGACGTATCGAAGCGTAATTTTACGCTAAGTTTTATCTGTCGTATCAAACCCTTATCTGTTATGCCGCCAACCTTTTTTTTTTTTTGTGAACCTATATTGTGTCCCACAGCTGGGCAAAGGCCTCCCATTATTCTTCCAAACCCCGTTTTGTGCGATATCTGCAAACTCTGCAAACCTTATCAGATCGTCACACCACCTTCGCCTGGTCTACCTCGACAGCGGTGTTCTCCCTCAGGCGTCCAGTAAGCGACGATCTTTGTCAATCTCTCCGCCAACCTTAAGCCTCAAAAAAATGTATGGTGAACCTGAAGCCTGGTTGTAACTTGACTCCGCGCTTATTAGTTTTAATGATGAAGATTTGGCTAGTTACGATCGGTACTTCAGTTATTATAATGTGTCACAATCTCATGTCGAAGTTCAGTTGGATGTGAGAGGTTGGCCGGAGCGCGGGGCGCGGAGGGGGGGGGGGGGCTTCGAGCACCTGCGCAGGATGCACCCGCGTGCAGTCAGCGCGCCAGCCAGTCTGGCGCCTATCAGCCGCCTCCGCGCCCCCCCTACAGCCCCCTTCCCCGCCCCGCGCACGTACGACTCCCACGCCCGCGTTTGTTTTCAACTTTGATTGATAATTTGTTATTGGAGTGCGTATAACGTTTCGAAAACACTACTACGTTTCACTCGTCTGTAGGTAATCGTGATAATAGTATTTGTTGATCAGAGAGATCATGCCATGTTTGCAATTGGAAAAAAAAATATCGATTACATTTATCACTCGTAAAATAAGTAATTATGATTTTATTTTTTTAACTTTTAAGATGTTTTAGCAAATACTTGCTTCGGTCCAGCTAATTGCAATATTCTTATTTTTATTATTTTATCCATGTATGTAAACAGATATTGTAGGCACATAAAGAGTAAAAACCCAAGCCTTTACCTTCCATAAAATTTTTACTTTCTGCACCTAATCAGTGAGTGTTGTAAGTGCAAGTAGTAATTGTTTCACCACACTAAGGTTGAATTGAATGTCACTTGGTAGTAATACAACGTCAAGGTCCATTTTAGCTCTAATACCAATGGCAGGAGTTTTTGTCAAAAGTGGTAAAACAATTAAGAGGTCGACTATACTTTTAACAATACCCTTGGAGAAAGTCAAAATAGATTTTCTTCTAAAGATTCCATTGAAATAGAAATATTTAGGTACCTAAAATCAATAGTCCCCGTATTTAAAAACCCAACTGGCGAAATATGGGTATACATACTACATATGGGTACATCTCTGTCTGACCCTTGGGGGATTGTAGTCGTTATGTTATATTATAAAATAAATGTATATTTATTTATTATATATATTTTCTCTGAAATTACTTAAGTGTATTTATGAATGATTGTATGCCATTGCCAAAATGTTATGTGAATCTAAACAACAACAACAAACAACAACATAATACACAAACACAATATTAACATCTAGCTGGCTCGACAGACGCTATCCTATCAAAACTATAATTCATACAAAATCCCATAGAAAAAGAACATTCAGTTTTTCCAGAATTTGAACATTTTACGGGATTTTTTCCTTATTTTTCTTGCAATAAATACCTAATTCGGACTATTATGAAAATTTTCAAACAAAAAATAACTCTTCTTAAGTGATTCACTTACCGACGAACATGATTTCATTTTTATTTATATAGATGTAAAAGTAGAATTTTTTCAAAGATTTTTAGATATTTTTGACATTTCCGTCTAAGGATAGATTGTAGAAGTACGTAAACTATTTTGATGTTTTGAGTATTTTTATTAAGTTTTTATAGTTGAATACTCCAAGCATCTGAACACGTAAAGTAGCCTTGATCCCACTGATTAGGTTTATATATTCGTATTTTCACGTAGGTATCTACCTAATTTATTTAGGTATATTACTTACGTAGGCGACATACATCTACATATTTGCTACGCAACAAAATCAAAACTTGAAGTATCGAAGTATCAACGGTCGAAATATCGACCTGTATGCAAAATTCTTTTTAAAGGGCCGTTTACGAAATGAAGGGCGGGCGTTTTGGGGGACTGTCTTTTGTAATTTTGACGTTCAAAAAGTGCTGATTCTCAGCCTAGTTTGAATAAATGACTTTTGATTTTGATTTTGATTTTGGAATCATTTTGATAAATTTTGTTTATTATTTGTAAGAAAGGGATAATTAATGTAAACAAAACGATTCGTGATTTGATTAGTCGAGTTTTAAAAAGGAACATTTTATCTTATTATCAGTTTATTTTACATTCATTAAGTAAATCAAAGGCGATATAAACTATATTTTCGAGAGCGCAAAAGTGATGAAACTATTAACTAATGCTGTGACTGACACGAAAGGTTTAGCGACACGAAAACTGTACTTTTATAATCATACAGACTTATTGTTTCCATTATGTCAAGTTTTCTAACAATTAGATAAGAACCTGACAAACGTGGTTTTTTTCGTGCACGGATCCCTAATCTTTCTAGTAGCTGCCTGAATACTTAAAAACATACCTTTAGGTAGAGAACAGAAAAAATCGATCGCATCTTAAAGTGGAGAAGCGACATCAACAAAAATTACAATACAGCACTAACAGCGATGTTGAGCGATCGTGAAACCGCTATTCACGCATTCAGTAACCATCACACGGGTAATTACACGTGAGAAACTATGTACCGACTAATTATGCGAGGCTTGATTAGGTACTTAATCTTAAAACACTACTTATGTGCCTACATTTAAGACGGATTAGACGAGCGTAATCCGTCTTACATCGGCCGTACATAAGTAGTGTGTGGACGCGTTTAACTGCCGCACTCACAGACTAAACTAATGGTTGCTTAAGAGTGGCCAGTGGTCAGGAAAATATTTATTTAAACTTTTTGCACAAAAGGTACAAAGGCGGACTTAATGCCTTAGACATTCTCTACCAGTCAACCAAGAGTGCTGAAGAGACTAGATGGCAGGTGCTTAAATATTAAGGCTCGATTAGGCTCTACTATTTTGGATTGTTGTCTATATTGTGTATTTAATTGCTATTTAATGATCGCCTACGTTGATGGAAGTCTGTGAGTGTGGCTGTTCATTTAATTCATCTGCCTAGCCTTTTCCCAACTATGTTGGAGTCAGCTTCCAGTCTAACCGGATGCAGCTGAATACCAGTATTCTACATGGAGCGACTGCCTATCTGACCTCCACAACCCATGGCTGGCGGTGGCTGCTCATTTAGTTATAGTTCAGAAATTGTATCTAGGTATTAGTAATCACCTCAGGGGGGACGTCTACCTGACGCGGGATCAACGATAAATTCCAACAAAACCCTGAATTCAAGTAAGAGTAAATATGAGTGTTAGCCCAAATTTTATGTTCCATGTATTGTTATGGGCCATAATTCATGATTCTGTGACATAAAACGTGAAATAAAACCGGCTGCCGGACCTTTCGTGGGTAACAATTGTACATATTTATTTTTGCATTGTAATGTCTTTTTATGACTTTATTTATTATCATATCGTGTGATGAAATTGATATATTCACCAGAAATTCTCTTTACGAAGTACACCGTAGTAATAGCATGTAACAGGTAATAAAAATATTCATACATATATCTACCAACATAGTTCAATATATGTACACTATATTGAATGAATTAGGTTATTAAATGGATTAAGGGTGGGGTGTGACGTAGTTGACGTTACGTCAGGCAGCTATTGCGACATCGCTGCCAAAAAAGCGAGTCAGTTTCTTGGAAAAACAAAGTCGCTTAAAATGATAACGTACGCCAAATATTTAATATACTAAAACATTTTTAAAATTACTGATGGTTGGTAAATATTTGACGTTGGTTTTCCCCATGTTATTTGAGTTATGGAATAGGTTTATTGGATTATGTTTGACGTTCTTATTTAGCTAATTTCATTCATAAATTTGCGTTTTATTTTTATTTTCTTCACAAGCTTCTGGGTTGTTCATTTTAGATTTTGTCAGATTTTTTAGTTGTGATATCGTAAACTAAGTATAAGCCCTGAGACTGAACTGAGCAGGGTACTGATTTCACGACCCCTGTGTCTAGCTATGAATGATAAAATGCGGTTCTATTTCCAACTTCTCGGCAAAAGTTATGTTTGCTTTAATAATAAGATCATGAAAGATCTAGATCTTTCGTGATGTTATTATTTCAAAAGAGCTTTGCTAAAGCTTGTTTGCATGCACAAGAAATTCTGAGGTATTGCACTCAAAGCACTGATTTCAACCGCACTTGGACGAACCGCACCTGAGCACTTCCACTAACCGCACTGAAACAAATCTACATCAAAGCTATCCGGACGCACTGAATTAAGCTCAAGCAGCATTTTTAAAGTGTACGAAGTACGTGTGTTCTCATTTCCCACCATTCTCTTTAGGCACGCAGGCAAGCAATTTTCCTTATTTCTTAGCTGCCTACGAGAGTTTATTTAAAGTTTTTTCTTATATTACTTCGCAGAAAATTGCTGTGTGACGGTGAAAAATCACCATATTATACAAAATGTTCATATACCAATTAAAGTACGTATTGCCACTTGGTTTGTATAATACTTGGCCTCAGAGTTTTCAAAGGAAACTTCAGAAACCTCAGTCCGTTGAGTAAAGATTTGTAAATAAAGTAAAAGTATGACATTAATGTATAAGATTCTCTTATATTTACACCGCTTGATCTCGGGATTCACTAGTCCGAATACACGAATGTTTGAAAAACACCAACTTTGAAACCAAGCGAGGTCGCACTAAAACTGTTCCCTCCTACATAAGTTTTGTAGCCCATATAATTATTAGTATATTATTCTCGTGTCCTGGCAAGATGCCGCACTGTTCGTTACGCAAAACATGTACTTACAAGACCTTCTTGAAGTCCTCAAGAGTGCTAGAATATCTTTGGTTTGAAGCCAAATACTTGTTCCTTTTCTTCTACGCGATTTGTAAAGTTCCAAAACCTGATTTTCATATTCTCTACGAAAGTTAGCATTTTACGTGTCTCAAAGTCTAAGCATTCAAAATTTACTTTTCTACTATTTAGATATTATGAAATCGAAATGCAAAGCTCATTTTCATTTGAGCATTTCTAGGGTATCATTTTAAGCTTTTATAGAACGTATTTATACGCTAATACTTTGTATAGAGTGAAATAAAAAGCAGAACGCTTTGGTTCCTACGAACAATTTTTCTAAAATGTTAACTTTATTATTCAAGAACGTCTTTCATATTTCCAGGAATGTTTTTAGCACGTATTTTATTCATGCCGAGCTAAAGGATTACAGACTTTTTAACCTCCATCAAAAGAGATTTTCATTTTCAAAGTTTATTGTTGTTTTTTTTACTGCATTTTTAATGGCCCATGGAGGATTAAGAGCCTGAAATCCGGACTTTACAATGTTTTTACAGAAAAAGCTACTTTAATATGACACATATCGAGCTTTAGAGAGCTACCCTCATACAGGTATTAGTGACAGACAACGCTCTAAAACGGCAACGCTCTAAGACGACAACGCTTTAAAACGATAACGCCCTAAAACGACAACGCTCTAACACGACAACGCTTTAAAACGACAACTCTCTGAAACGACAACCCTCTAAAACGACAACGCTCTCTCGTCGTGACGGTCAAGATTTTACACTTTTTCGGTCTAAATCTCTTTCGCCAAGTATGTAGAGTTTAACATGCGAAGAACTTTGCTCCAAAACTCGATGTGCTATGTGCTGTACATAACTACATAGGTATTTTATTATCTTTTTTCCATAATCTCAATTTACTATTATTACTTAAAATATAAAGTAAAGATATTTAATTTCAAAAGATTCTTACGGTTAGGTTAATTTTTGTTCCGTGAAAAGGCGTAACTTTGAAGGTGTTGGATGTCACTTTTTAATAAGGTCTGTGCAAAAGTTTTCAAAATTTGTAAGTCTTATTTTTAAATTAAAAATACAGGTATGTGAGTAACTTCTGTTGTGAATTTATATGTTGCTTCTACCCAGAAACTCAAAGCATATTTTAAACGTCTTCGTTGATTGAGCTATTCACGGAATGTGTCTTCGATCCTTAAATCATGTTCGAGTAACTACCTATCTATTCTTCCTGGAATGAGAAGTTGTCTGACAAACCCTCCTTCAGTTTTATTGATAAAGATAAATTATGAATGATTCATTTTCTTAATTGTTTACCATTTTGAAATACCTAATTCCAATAAATCAAGAAATATTCTAAGTACTGATAGACCGTTTTGCATGACTCATAATGCGAAGCATTAGAGAGTGCTTTACGATCGATTTTTTTTGCCTCCTTTCTGCTACTGTTTCTAGTGTTATACTCCTGCTAGTACATAGAACCTACTTAATATATATATACTATTATATAGATAATTTAATGGAGATTAATTCTGTAACTTATTAATTTCAAACATTCATTTAATGCAGTAGAAACAAAAAAAAACATCAAAATATTTCTAAAATGTTCCCATCAATCAAGTGTGAAACCTGAAAACATTGTAGCTTGTAAAAAAAAATTATTAATTGAGTCCATTTTTTTTTTAATAGATTCGTTTCATCCACAGGAAAACCAGCAAAACTATCTAATACAATATCTATCTATATCTATGGTTTTTATACGATCAAATGAGCATTACGAGTCGTGCACTTTGGATTTTCCAATTTTTTTATTTATTCCTATTCGAAACAGTTTATCATAACAATAACAGGTAGGTATGTTATTACTTAATAATGTCGCTCGACAACTATTTCTCTCGCAATTCACCTGTAAAAGTCACTAAACACTCGCTCCACTGTTCCATCCACAGAGCATGGAGACACATCGGCGGCCGCTACTAGACAGTGACGATAATGACAACACTTTCCACACAAACCAAGTGTGTCAGTAAAGCTACGGTTTCCTAGTAGAGTGGTGGCCGCACTGAACGGCCGTAGTGACGGCTGTCATGAAAATGATGATAGCGACAAATATTTAATTGTTAGATTCGCCCTACCACGTCAAAAGATAGACACATTTGTGTTTCGTTTTGACACCTCTGACAAACAATGACGCAGTGGCTTGATTTGATTGTCATGGAAATGCTATTCAATAATGTGTGAGCTCACTCTTCTCAGTATGGACACGTGACTGAATACGGTGAGAGCAAATCTAGCGGTTTAAATCTTTGAGCAACGGGGTTTGACTTAATGTCTAATGCTGGTGTAAATGACAGATTTTTATGATGGCCGTTATAATATGAGGGAATCGCTTTTCTAGGAATCCTTATGCGTCACCTTTTACTCATAGAAAGTGACGGCATGAGACATTTACAGTTTTCAAATTCGGGCACCAACATTATGAGTAATGGCTTGTCTAACCGCTGCCGGGGCGCGGCGCGGGGATTCCGCGCTCTGTGGTTACAACGTTGCAGTTCACAATGTTCACATGAACTACAGTGTAGTAAAACCGTTCGCTACAGATTGTTAGCTACATTCTGATAGGATGTGGAGTGTGGACTGGTTGATATGTCAACGTCGTCGTATACATCAACCGCGTGTCGTTCGTTTTGCGGACGTATTGTTTTACTTTGTGAGCGGGACTACTGCCAGTGTAAAGGTCACACTGTTTTAACGTTTCAGTTTGTCATGCTTTTATTTTTGTAAACGTCAATTTTTCCTACAGCGTTTTGATGTTTTGATCAATGTGTTCGATTTTGTTCCAAACAAAGCTGAGCGAAGTATGTCCAATGAAACCTATATATTCTCACACTATATTTTTCATATAGTGTGAGAATAAAGCTTTTAAAATAACAGCCGCACGGGTCGATCGATCAGGTTACGCTATGCTTGCCGCGGTTGGCCCGTGGATGGGTGACCATCTTCACATACTAAGATCCCTCCGTGCTTCGGAAAGCACGTTAAGCCGTTGGTCCCGACTGTCATCACCCTATTATCTTTGACAGTCGTTACAGGTCGTCAGTAGCCCGAAAGTCTGACAACCAGTCTTACCAAGGGGTATCGTATTACCCAGTAACTGGGCTGTGGAGGTCAGATAGGCAGTCGCTCCATGTGAAATACTGGTATTCAGCTGTATCCGGCTAGACTGAAAGCCGACCCCAACATATTTGGGAAAAGTCTTGGCAGATGATGTGAGAATAAAGCTTTTATTGTGTATTGTTATATACTCTTGGGAAATTAATAACCTTAGTTCATAACCATCCATGTAAGGTAATTTAGGTGTGTTGAAGTAAATATAAATAAATAATTAAAAAAAAAAACCCACGGAATCCGAGCGAGCCTATTAATGTTATTGTAATTTAGCTATAAACTTAATTATCGGCTTATTCTGAAACACACACTAACTCGACTACTATTTCGTAGTAACGCATAAAATAATTACAATGTACAGACGCCAGCACATCAAGCTACCCGAAACTGTCAAATTTTCCCAATCAACTTTGAACATAATGCTTTAGCGATAAAGTTGAAAATCTTAAGTTTTATGTGCTGGCGTCAGTAATTAGTTTAGTTTTGCCATCTTACGCTATAGGTACTACTTGTCACATAAAGATTATAAAAAAAAAAAAAGTTGTTTATTGGTACCAGAAAATCATTAAAAAAGTTAGGTACGTTAATCGTAGGAGTTGGTGATATTGGTTCCCAAACTAAGCTATCGTTTGTATTTTGGGACACAACGTTCAGCCGTGGATAATGTTACAATTTGGTGTCTTTAGGTACAGACGCCAGCACATCAAGCTACCCGAAACTGTCAGATTTTCCCAATCAACTTTGAACCTTATGCTTTAGCGATAAAGTAGAAAATATATGAAAAAAATCTGACCCATTGTAGTAGCTTGATGTGCTGGCGTCTGTACATTTGTTGTGAATGTGAATAAGAATATATTTCTTTTTCATTTATTTTAATAATTTTAAAAGGGTTATAGTAAGGTGAAAAGGTGAGTGTGTGTGCGTGTGACTATTTCTGTGTATGTGAGTGTGTGTTGGTGATAGAGATTATGGATTACACAGTAAATTTAAATTTATTAATAACTAGCTTCTGCCCGTGTCTTCGTCCGCGTTACATTTCTTGTTCCCCCGACCCAGCCCGTCGCATCGCATCGTCTGCTCGCTCTATTAATTCGTTTACGCTTAGCGTTCTTTGTGACTTTTTCTTTGTGCTCGGCTCCTAGCGTAATGTTAAATGGGCTATCGGCTTCCTCAAAACTCGGGTTACCAAATGCAAAAATAATTTTCATCACCGACCGGTAGTCCAGAGATTAGCGCGTTCAAACAAACTCTGTAGCTTATTATTAGAATATTAGAGAAGGTAGGTAATACTTTAAAATTTTCTTTTCGCAACTTATATGAAATGAAAAACAAACGAACCAAACAATAACCAGCAGTGCGTCTATTCTGTAAAAATCTCACCGTGAGAACTTAGGTGAAGTGAGCGGGAACTGAGCTGTCATTAGGGATTAACACTATTGACACTGCTCACTTCAAGCTCACTTCACTTACGACTTCACGGTGAGATTTTTACAGAATCGACCGCCTGTAATTCTTTAATTAATTTCGATTTAAGATCGATGTGCCCTCATACTGAAACGACAACTTTTAACACAGGGATTCAATCTACATGTTATGTAATTCCCACGAGCTATATTATGTACCTCACTGCATAATGATTCTACTACGTCAGGTATGCTGTGCCTTAAGTACGTAATGTTATACAAATGTCAAATGTACAGCCTCATACACTATCACTTGCATTTACGTCCTACGCAGGTAATGAATATATGCGCTACTCTGATTGCATGTTACAGCCTCTGACTAATTAAACGCCGCTCCATCCAATTGCCTTGCCTTTAACCACACATTGGAATGAATGTTTTATTTTGCTACGAAACTACCTCACTTTAATAGCACTTAAAGGATAGCAGAAAGGTTTTGGCTCTCATTTTAACAAAGTTCCGCTATTTTTTCCAAAGGAGATTTATTTTTTCCGAAACTTAAGTCGTTACAGAACAGTGACGAAAGACGGCTTGTAACTGCTTCAGACTAAAAAAATACCTATTAGATATAACGTTTTTAAGTTTGAAGCTCTTTAGTAAACTTACTAATTTAAAATAAGTGACAGAAAAATGTTTGAATTATGCGCGCTTACAAAGGCTCAGCATGAAAAGATAATTGTTGGAAAGATGAGTACCTATAGTCTCGTATATTAATAAGCAAGTCTTTGTCTAGCCGTACATCTATACTACTATCTAGTAGACAGATCAAAGATAGGTTTACCTGATTGCCTTAATCGGTGGCAAGCAGGTAAATCTATCTTTGATCTGTCTCTCTCTGCCCTGTATCGGTGGCAATCATAATTATTTTATGCATACTAGAGTAGTAAGAGCTAAATGGGTTATGTTGTGTTTTTGTCTATGGTAATAGGATAAATATAAAATGTTTGAATAATTTCAAGAACATTTGCGAAACTTCCATGGAAGTGCGAATTTAAATTTGTTCTTCTATATTCAGATTAGTAGAAAAGTAGTCCAAATTGCGAATCTTATATTCGTAATTTGGACTACTTCTCTACTAGAGACGGGCGAGTCCTTGAGTGACCTCTAAGAGAAAGGCGTGGGTGTCCGCGGCGCCTCGTTGTTTATCTAACTACTTAAATGAAATTATCTCCTTTAACCTCAGTTAGAAATCACGAAAGATCAAAGGTCTTTTTAGTTTTAATTTATGTTATTCTTATCCCATTGTTCTATAAAGTAGTTTGCCTAGTGCCGTGTTTATTAATACTGCAAAGTAGTTCAGAAAATCGGTGAAAATATCACCTAAAAATAGCGAGAGCACTCTCGCTTTCTCCTTGAAATCCGTATCGTATTTCTACATTCGTTGAGTTTTTTATCTTTTATAACTTTATGTTTATTCATGAGAGCCTTGTATTAATTACTGAGAGTACTTATAGTTATTTGAGAACAGTTAAATATGTAACAGTTTTTTGTGTGCTTATACGAGTAATGTAGGCATATTGGGTTTGAGTAGATACACATTTGAATTGCAGAACGTTTGAAACCTTGAATTTACTAGAAAGGGAGCATTTGATTTTTATTATTTCAATTTAAGTGTAATATTGGAATGGATGTTAGCGTAGGTATTTTAAAGTCATACTATATCATTTCTTGTGAATAATGCAAAACAAAAGTAAAAGGTCCCTAAGAGCTTGTATCTCAGCTCAAATTCATATTTTGTCCCCACTTTCCCGCGCCAAGTATCACTCTCTCTATCCCGCTCGCACTGTCAAATTGATTCAATTAGGGCGAATTGAATTGAGCGTAGGCTTGGTAATAAATGAATAAAACCTAATATTGTATTATTTTATCATAAAACTATTATTACTATTAAAATCGTCTTCTGGATAGATAAATTAAAATATTTTTAAAATTTTGCGAATGATGATATCTAATAAAGAACTGTTACAACCATGGAAGTACCTACTTGTTTATTTTGTATTACCATGGTTAGAAAATTAAAGATTAACACTGCTACACCCCTCGAAAGAATTGCAGACTCATTTCAATCCTTAGCCACGTAACTATGTTGTTTTCAGTCGTCTTCACGAATCGTGTAGCACAAGAGCCGAAGAGTTTCAGTCACCGGAGCAGGTTGGCTTTCGAGGAGTATACAGCATGTTAGGCCACATCAACAGAGTGCAACAAATTATACAGAAGTCCGAATGAGCTTGGACAAAATCTAGGCTATGTTTAACGAAAACATCACCCCGGGGTGACGTGTTCCGACTCTTGGGAGTCCGTGTCCGATTGCTGACAATGGCGGTGTTCTCAAGGTTGTCCGAGAATACGTTTACCTTAGGCAAACTCTGCAGTTTGCTAAGAACAGCTTTGAGAGCGAGGCTAACAGAAGAATTAGGCTGTGTTTCCACCAGAAAGGAGCGAGGATGCGTAGCAAGGGATGTGTGTGCAACTAACGAATAAAATCGCTTCATTTTCATAGCTTGAGCTAAGCTAGTGTTGTTATTGGTTAGTGTTACGCACATCCCTCGCTACGCATCCTCGCTCATTTCTGGTGGAAATGCAGCCTCAAGCTGGGCTGGGCAGTATTTTTAACTGACTTCCAAAATGGGCGAGCTTGGTGACAAGTACTGAATGGGGGTCCGTCCTGTCAAAGAAAAACTGGAAAGTGTGAGTGGTTATGAAGCTTGATATTCCCGATCTCATAATTTCAAGTTAAATTAACGGTTAAAAAGTAAAAAATAACATATGGTAGATACCTGCTTTATGCATAGTTCGATTGTCCTGCAAAGTTTCATGACCTAGTTTGAAAATTTATTGAACACCAGCGGCCCGCCACAGCTTCGCAAGGGTGCAATGTTTTTTCGAATTTTCAAAATTTTCTTACATACAAACCTTGTCCTGGCAATACCAAACACAATAAAAAAATAATTATCTAATTTGGTGCAGTCATTCGGAAGTTATGCGCGTACAGACATTTCGGCAACTTTGTTTTATACAATGTAAGGATTATCCATTTATCGGTTTAGAGGTAACTTTGAGATTTCATTGTAACGAGAAAATTGAATGCAATCGTGTATTCGCAACCGACGGTACTTAGCAGTAGTCCTGATTTATGTTAAAGGTATATTATTTACAAAGTGAATACTGCCGGTCGATTCTGTAAAAATCTCACCGTGAAATCATAAGCGAAGTGAGCTTGAAGTGAGCAGTGTCAATAGTGTTAATCCCTAATGGCAGCTCACTCCATGCTCACTTCACCCAAGTATTCACGGTGAGATGATTACAGAATCGCACGGCTGCACTACTATTGAAACTACAGCCCATCATGCTAAGATAAATTTCGCAATCAGAGGCAGTATTTGCCCATTTGTATTTAAATGGAATAATAGATTTTTTATACTCAAAAATTAGGAAGGATTTCGTGATTTTCTATCAGTTTTAATATTTTTTACGTAAGGGTTCACAACGAATCCTTTGATCGCCTATTGCGTGATCACTATCTTCCGAACCCTGAGTAAAACACGCAAAATATATGAATGTAAACCCATCATCAAAGAGTAAAAGATAAGTGTTAAATGACATTTACGGCCAGGTAACCTTTTGCGCAATAACATAATGTGTACACGGAAGAGAGCGTTACCTCCAATTCAAACAAGTTACGTATTGATACGTTGTATAAATAATGAAACATGCTCACTTTTTATCCTCCTGCATTAGAAAGGAAAATGAGACTGAAATGAATATTACTGACGTAGGTGGTAATGTGTATCCTTATTCATGAGTAACGTTTCTGTTAGACATACAAGGTGTAACTTAAATAACGCACAACCTCTTAAGGGGTCATTGTACTCATCATTATGAACAACTTTTACTATGGGACCAAACCGGAAATCGCGAAAAACAATCAGCTGTTCCCTACATTTTGACGAGTTATGCGAACATAAATGTAGGGAACAGCTGATTTATTTTTCGCGATTTCAGGTTTGGTCCCATAGTAAAAGTTGTTCATAATGATGAGTACAATGACCCCTTAAGAGGTTGTGCGTTATTTAAGTTACACCTTGTATACAGGAACGGTATACAATCAAGACATGGAGAAACATGCCTTAATTAACAACCAATGTGATTATAAAGTAAGCTTCCTTGAGTATGATGCAAGGAATTTATTATATTAAAGTAAAATACGATGTAAATTGTATTAACATCGTTAATACCCGTGAGGGCGGAATATGACTTCAATATTTACCAAGGAAAACGCGTCCTCATTGCTTGTTAACTATAAGAAATTAGAATTAGTCTAATTGTAACGATTTGTTCAAATACAGTGGAAACTCGATTATTCGGCTCTCAGTTATACGAATTCGAGTTATACGGATTCGCGATTATCCGGACTATCAACCACGACCAATAGTGCAGACATCGTATGTTGAAAAATGTATCTCTTAATAATTTCTTAATAACCACTCATTTTCGTTGATGTGTATTTGTTGTTTTTAATTTATGTACTAGATATGCACAAAACCCGATTTTTTTCATACATTCTACTATCCGGATTTTCGATTATCCGAATCCCTAACGACAACAATTAGTCCGGTTAATCGAGTTTCCACTGTATACGTAGATTTTGGTATGCAGGGTGACAGAGACATCGTAACGAAATCTGTTACGATGGATTTCAACGATACGATCCGACCTGTATACGAGACGACTCTGTATACTTTTAAAATATGGGCGTAAATGTGGCACATCGAAATTCAGTAAAAGTTCGGCTTTGTAGAGTTTCGTCTTTGTCATTCATTCCTGTATGACGGGGACTTTTTTAAAAGCTTGACGTTACGTTTTGAAATGGTTCCTTTTACGGGACTTCTTTTTTCCATGGATGATTTTGTTCGTTTATTTTGGTTTGTCCCGCTCAGGCGTAGAGATCGCTAACATGTTACTATCTTCAGTAGAGCTTAAGGTTGTTAGTATGTTATGAAGTCAGTCACGAAATAGTTTTTATATATAAGAATGTGATCTTTGATTATTACCCTCACATCATCAACTAAGTTGGGGTCGGCTTCTAGTCTAAACATACGCAGCTGAATACCAGTATTTTACATGGAGTGACTGCCTATCTGACATCCACAACTCAGTTACTGGGCAATACGATACCCCTTGGTAAGACTGGTGTTAGACTTTCGGGCTTCGACCCGTAACCACTGTCAAAGATCCACGAATGACAGCCGGGACCAATGCCTTAACGTTCTTTCCGAGACATGGATGGGTCTGTAAAGATTTAAAGATGGGGTAAGTAAAGATGGTCACCCATCCTCGGACCAACCGCGGCAAACGTAGCTTAACCTGATTGATAGACCCGTGCGACTGTTATTACTTAGCCACAAGCTCTCACTTACTATGTAATTGTGAATAATGAATACAATTGTATTCACACCGGAAATAAATACTGCAAAAGAGCTTAAGTTCTTCGGAATTTCAACTTAATTTAGTCGGTAGTCTGGAACTGTATCTGAAACAGGGACCAATATCGTCTGTGAATACTCGTACAAGCGTATTGATTAGCCACATGATTCTCCATTAACCGTGTACACTGTTCCTAATTTAACCGTAACCGCGATCGTTTATCTCAGTTGGAGGCGAAGTGCACAGGGCAACTCAGTAGCGAGGCCTAAGGGCTATAGAACTTGTACACGTAGGAATAGCACCTTTATGGAAGGAGGAACATTTGTGTGCCTTATCTTTTATGGCTTTTATCTATATGGCTCGCGTAAAAAGAAACTACCGATTTTGACCGTTTAATAAAATCCTGTCATTTCGGGACAACACCGCGACTTGGGTCACTCTTAACGATCTCCATAAGAGTAGTAACGTAACAATATTTTTACGACTCGGACATGACAATATAAAATTATCTTGAGAGACGATTTCAATTTAGCCACCCACACGTGATATTATTACAAGGAAATGTTAGAACTGCAACTTCATTGAAAATTCTATGATGCTGCTGTGGTTTATACATGTTTACTTGTTGCCCAGTTTAAACAGGAGGAACCTAGCGGTTGAAAGCACTTTGTAACGATAATAAAGTTGCGCCGCTGCAGGAGACGGGATTGAGACAAGGTAGACTGAGAGTCGCCGCGGCGCAGACGATGTTTACCCGACACAAGTACACACACCGCACTGGAAATAGAAATATTTTCCATACCAGGACCGCTGCGCCAAATTGTAGGTCATGTTTGTACGTTTTGTTGTGAGCGCTTACAATCACTGGATGGATGGAGCAACTTTAAGTGTAAACGATGATGCAAACTAATATTCTTGCAAAATCTAATAATAGAAACATTTGCTAAATTAAATTTCCCCAGTTACATTTACCCATATTTTCCCAAAATAATAAAACACCAATCTTGTTCTCTCGTACCTATCTAGAAAAAATGGCTGATTAATTGGCGCCTCTATTGAATTTTTTGCTATTGGGGAAGAGTACCAAATAATAGGTATTTGGTACTCTTCCCCAATAGCAAAAAATTCTCATAACTCATTAAACTTTTAGAAAAATTATTTCGTCATAACATATCATGGATAGTGTTGCTGAAACGAATTGCTTTCAATGCCACTCGGGTTGCATCTGAATGCCAATTCTCGTAATTTAAAACGTTTAAAATCGAGTCGCAGTATCATCTCGGCGACAAACAAATGTCAAAATCTTGTCAAAAATGTAGGGAAATTAGAGGTTTTTTGACAGATTGCGACTGAGATCAGACTGTGAACGTTCTTAAAATTACGAGAATTTCCCCTCAGTTGTCCCACACGGCTATATTCTAGGTCCTCTTTTATTCTTTATTTTTATAAATTATGTTGGTGACTATTTTCATAATTCCGAATTTTTGTTATATGCTGATGACTTCAAAGTGTACAGTACAGACCTATTCCTAGCATTTTGTATTGCTATATTCTCCGAGAGGACTTGGATTGACTCACGTACTATTGTTACACTAGTAAGCTCCATTTGAGCATTCCCAAGTGCAACTACCTGAACACCAAAAATAAAAAACTGCATAAGGCTTTCATACTCATTGTGTAATGTTTTATTGAAGCGATCTTGGTATATTGCTTGACTCAAAACTCTGCTTAGATTTGCATATCGATCAAACTGTAAATAAAGCATATACGATGTACGGATTTATAATGAGATCCACTCATGACTTTAAGCATACCTCTTCGTACCTCTGTCTGTATAAAACCCTAGTCCGTTCCCAGCTCGAATATATATCAGTCTGGAACCCGTACTATGGCAAATACATTGCCACGATAGAAAATTTCCAACGTAGATTTTTTCGTGCAATGCAGTACAGGTGGCATAAAACAGATCTGTAGCTGTAACCAGTTGCTCAATAAATACAAGCTTTGACGCTCAGCTCTAGACGTAAATAACTAGAAGCAATGTCATTATATAACATTGTTAATGGCAATTTTGACAATGTATTGTGCTATGCAGTCCCCAGAACTGTCTATAAACGGCAGGTGGGTGCAGGCAAACTCTTTGCAGTAGGTACCTGACGATCTAACACTGGTCTACGTTTGTCAGTTCGGCAAATGGCAGCAACCTACAATGAAGTATTCGGACACATATATATTATATATACATCTACATATTTACATACTCTTTGAAAAGGTTTTGTAGCTTTTGTATGAGACACTTGAACTCTTAGACTAATTGTTTGTTGTTGTTGTTTTAAAAGTACTTACTGTTTTCTTTGTTTTTAAAATATTAACGTTACTGTCATGCGTGCATGAATAGTTCACCTCCTAGTGACTAACGTTTTATTTATTAATGGTAATCTGTCAACAGCGCTGTGGGTTACATTATTACTTAAGTTATTTATGTTTTTCGGTTTATAATATAGCATAATGTAGCTGTTTGTTGTTCTTATTTAATAAAAATAAAATAAAATAACCAGTTTGGTTATAACGTAATAAATTATAACGATATTTTAATGAACACAAGTATGTATCTCTACTTTGGATATATGTATTAGGTTTTTAAATACTTTTGTAGGCGCTCGGTTTGTCCCAGTTATTTACAAGAGGTACCTAAGTACAAAACCCTTCAATATTTTAGTTCAATATTTTCCCTAATTTCGTTATATAAGTCTAAAAATTATCCGTTTTTCTTTCCCTCGGGTGTGTGATTTATCAAGGTACAGCGGCTTAGTTAGAAATTAAATCTCAGTCTTTTGTTTCGATGACGAAAGTATATTTTCACAGGCATTGTGATCAATTTACGTCACAACTTTTCGTGTTAGGAAGTATTTATTGTTATCACGTTCAAATAGGTATGTGTCTGTGTTGTATTGTTCACTTTCAGTAATTTATTTAACACGCGGCATACCTTTATTAAAATACCGATCGCGTCCCACATTATACCAGCGAAGTCTGTGCAATTTTGCTTCTGGACATTCAAACGTAAACTTTGACCTTTTTGATTAATACGTTTTTAATCATATTTTTCCACGAGCAATTCAATTATTCGCCTACAGCACAGAGAAAACACGCCCACTTAGTTATTATAATGAAAACCGAAACAAGTAGCGGTATTTAATTAAAGAAGTCGTTTGGCGGTCGGGTTAGTTTACCTCGGAATTTGCCAAGTAATTATAACGTGAAAGAAACCATTCCATCATCGTATAATAAGAAGGGCAAAAGCATATTGTAATAGCTTTGTGAGTACCTAAAGTAGCATAGTTTGTTTATTATTTAAGAGGGCATTCAATTCAAGTCTATTATATGTATTAGGTTGTCTCATAAGTTCTTGCCATATTTTATTTTACTCGAATTTTCTCGTATTTAAACTAAAACGAATTCAAGAAAGTTCTAGTAAGGATGAGTATCTTTTATGTTGAGGGTATAAATAGGCGCGGACGCAACGCAATAATTAGCCTTTAGTGAAAATGGATCAGCGTCAACTGCGAGCTATTATGCTATATGAGCATCGACTTAAAATCCCTTCAACAGAAACGGCTAAACACTGCATTTGGATCGGGTACTACTAGCGATCGGACTGTTCGTTTCTGGTACAAGCGTTTTGACACCGGTGATATAAGCTGCGAAGATCAACCTCGCCCAGGCCGACCAACCAGCTTCGATGAAGATGCTTCACACTTCCACATCCACCGTATAGCCCGGATCTTGCGCCTTCCGGCTTTCATTTATTTCGGGCTCTTAAATTTCATTTACTAGGAAAAAAATTCGAAAAATCTGGTAGTATTAAAATTGAACTTGAAAATTTTTGCGAGTCCCAGCCTGCCTCATTTTGGGAGAAGGGTATTCAAATTTTGCCCAGTAGATGGCTGACTGTTGTTGATAACGAGGGAGACTATATAATTGATTAAATGTATTTTTATTAATAAAAAAATATTAATAATAATTTGTTTTTTAATTTATGAGACAACCTAATAGTTACGTAAATGTACAAGCACTACTCAATTATAGCGGTAGTGATTTTTATTGATCCAAACCAAGCATTTGTTTTATATTTACTTTGTTTATGGAAATACAAAATAAGAAATATTGCTTCGAGACGATGGCGTTTTAAAATCGCAGAACTGCCGCTTTATGTGTATTACATTATTCATAAAATTTGGTTTCCATTTTCATACAAGCCGACAGGGGCTGTGAGATCAGAGGTGCAAAAATGTTTTCTCATATTCTAAATGTTCCTGTTGGTAAGTCCCGGCGACTTTTGAATGTAGAATATTGCCACATTCACTGAATGTAGATGGTTGCTCGAGTGTTGAGCGAGCATCCAAATTATTTAAGAGCTTTTTTCAACTGGGTACGTACAGCCGGGTGTGTGATTATTCTATGCCACCTGACACATTTACTGTACTGTACAGTAGTAGCAAGCGTTTGAATAGAGTTCATTTTCATCACCTACCTAGCCTTTGCCCAACTATGTTGGGGTCGGCTGCCACTCTAGCCGGATGCAGCCGAATACCAGTATTTTTACATGAAGCGACTGCCTATCAGACCTCCACAACCCAGTTACTGGGTAATACGACACCTCATGATAAAACTGGTTGTTCATTTTCATGTGAATATGGTTTACAATAATCTTGGGGGATGATATGACTAGAGTTCTACACTCCAGGATGATAAATATTCGTGACCGTAAGTATACCTCGGACCTATGTACATGGCATTGGCATGAGAGCATACATACATATTTGAAAGACATCAAAATCGTAGCTAGACAAAGTAAAATTACTTTCATCCACAATTCTAATCCTAACAATAGAAACGGAATCAAAAGTTCTATCAGCTCAGCGATTCCTATCAGTTGAGCGCTTGTTCATTCTTTCCAAAGGCATCTTGTTTTAATGTCAAACATTTTATCTCGGCGGCGGCTGCAGCTTATTCCCGGCGATTATATCAGTTTATTAAATAAAAGAGAAACACTTTATTTATGAGAACGCGGTACAAGAGTTGCGTCATATCAGCTGATTGAAATTATGTAGATACGTTAAAAAGCTGACAGTTTAATTCGGCCGAAACTGTATTTAAAATCTGTTCGCCGGCGGAAAGGATTAACAAAATTGAGTGAGCACTGCAAACAAGGTGTCCGATTAGTTGCTGTTGAAAAAAGCTAGGGAACAATTTGGACTGCGATACATTACAAATTGTTGTACATAATAAACAATTTGAAACGTTATTCTGTAGTTAATAAGACGTGATGGCCCAGTGTAGTTGTGGGTTCAAATCTGGGCAAGTATCAATTGTCAGTTTTTCAATTCATATGTACTTTCTAAGTTTATAATTTACCTGTGTACATAACATGTAGTATCGGTTTACGTGGAACAGAGCAAGCCTATCAACGTTCACAGAGCATAATTTTGAGGCAGCTGCACCACAGATTACTGAACAGTTACTACGTAAGCCGAGAAACCTCTACAAGGTAAACCAGATAACCGACTTGTGGGATATCATGCAAATTCTATACATAACTATACTATTCACGCTAGGTAGCCGCGTTTTATTGTCAATAGCGTCAATAAAACGTAGATATTGAGTTTTTCTGTTCCTTTATGTCCTTTACAGTGGTTATTATTAGATTGTACTTGTTCTCAAACAATGTAAAGAAACTAGAGGCTGTGGCAATTTTGTTGCGACGACAATAGTCGGCCACATGGGATTCTCTCAGTTTGATATTCGTATTGTCGGGAGCTGGCATCCGATCGGTCGACCTAAGGTCGTGTTTACTTTCATACAAATTGTATGCACACAATGAAGCCCTTATAATATTCTTCTTTATTGAAACTTGAATGGTTTATAAAAGGTTTTGTTGAGTAAAATGATCTGTGTACCCATTTTAGATATATCTTTGGATTTATTTGAACTCTGATACTGAGAAAGGGCTTCACGTTCTTAAGATATATCTCTTAAGTTGTTAATATTATATATGAATGAGTACCTAAATCCAATAAACCTACACGATAATATGATGAAATCACAAGTTACTAATTAGCTTTATATGAAGGAACAACAGTGCTCTTTAATAAGCTCCTCATATGAATCTTTTTTAATAACGCCAGGATCTGCTATAATTATGTAGCTTTTGCAAAAAAGTTTTCCAATATACCTATAACTTAAACTTAACGAAATTATGATTGGATAAGAGCAAGTTCGTTGAAGCGATTTATTATAAATATAGTTGTACCAACATTTATTTTTTCGTACCTGAGACTATCTTTAAAGAGATAAAAGTTGTCTAGTACAATATATGTGACAAAAACAGCTAGTGGAGTTAAAATGCAGTAATTTCTTGTCAGTTTTATCCGGCGGGCTAACGTAACACGCCGCCGCCGGGTTACGGTCGCGAACAAGTGGTCGCGTGCAGCAGCGCCGAGGACTCGTGGCTTAGCCACTCACTTGTTCCTTTTTGCTTCTACTCGTAAAATGGTAACCATAATTGCATTTTAAAGGCAATTTATTCAAAGGGTTTGTTAATCTGAGGATAGAAAAGATTATTTTTAATAAATTGTCTGAATAAGTATAGCCAGCTGACGACTGCTATTTTAGTGTCCTTCTTTGCAGTTCGCTAGGATATAAGGAATAACATTGAACTTAGAGAGTGTTTTGGAAAGGCGATCCTAACATAATAAAGCGATTCCGACATCATAGTTTTTGTTGATTCAATCGATAGTCATATCAATTCCATAGCAACGTTAAATTTGCCTTATTTCTGGTTATAGGTCATAATTTGATTTCTATCTTGTAAATGTACACTACTCTAACTTTTCTGAAAATCTTCTGCATCTTCATAGGTCTAGGCTTGTCTATACATTCAAAGTACGCTCGTACAAGGAATGAATCAGCTGTATCCCCGACGGTCTCGTAAGCGAATGCTACTGGATTATATAACGTAATATGGCAGCACCCACCTGCAGATTGATAACATAATACTGCGTCAGCTTGGGGTCAGATTTCGAATTCAAGTCAGGAATTCTGGAGTAGTATTCCTGATAATAGAACCTCGAACAATTCCACAAGGCTGAATTTAAAAGTGAATCTAGATGTTTCGTTAAACTGTGCGGTAGTATAGGTAATATTATATGCTAAGCTGTTAAGTAAGCATGTTCAGAATTGATTTCAGTAGTTTTCAAGAACAAGAAACGAAACTAACAACATTATTTCTTAACCCTTAAATGCATGATTTATTTTATCGTATTGCAAAGAATGCTATTGTATAGGTATTTGTCTTTAAAATTTAGATAATAAATATATAATAATTATACAATAATATTAATATTCATAGAATATACATATTGTTTTGACAAAAAGAGGTGCGTTCAGAAACTCACAGCTATCACATTCTTAAAAAAATTAAATGACGTACTTTGTTGCCATATGGCAACATTATGCATTTAAGGGTTAAATCTATATTGAAAAGAAATACTGCATGTTTTTTTTTACCATCTCCAAATTATGAGATCACGAAAATAAAATCAGCTGTTTTATACATTTTGGTCAAGTAGGTATTGAACTTTTGTTGCTGATTTTGATTTTGATTTCGTGATTTCAGAGTTAGTGGTAGTCATGAGTAGAACACCCTGAAAAAGTTTGGAGCCTGTTAAAAACAACATCCAGTATAGCCGAGTAATACCGAGGCCTACAAAGACCAGGTCTCAGGATAGTAACCAAAATCCATTTGAAAATCAATTTAAAATCTGTATAAATAATATATGTAGTGTGAGACATCACATGGTTAGCAACTCCTAAATAAACGTCGAGATTGGCTCAGACATCGAGTGGCGGCACAAACCTACGGTCGGTCTAATGCCAATTGAGATGTATGTAGCTCCACAATATACCTTACACTTATTTCTAAATACTGTCCAGATTAAGTCACGGTCACAACCTGACTTTATTTATACGTCTATAATTCATACTTCTTTTACTTTGTTTCAAAGTTATTCTTCAAAGTATAAAAAGTTTTAACCAGTGCGCAAACTGTAACCATGATAGAACATGATAGAATATGATTTTTCGTCGGTTATTGAAAAAATTAACAGCTGTTTCATGGAAAAGTGCAAAAAAAATAGTTTTTCGTCGTTGTACGTCTAGAATCATATGCTGAATTCATGGTGACAGTTTGCACACTCGTTAACTTTTTTTGTATAGTATAGTTTCTCCGGAAAAGATTCCCTTTTGTAGGACCGATTGGTTTTACTATTGTGACGCATTCAAATAACTTTTTCGTATGGTCGTTTTTGCATATAAATACATTGGGTACAACACAGTGGGTACAATAAGTATGTTTCAGAAGACATTTCAGAACCTCCACGTTAAAGTTAGTTTAAATAAAACTCTGTTTTGATTCTTTTCCCAGAGTCCCAGTTCGGATTGGCAATCTGTGTTCCCCTTCTTAGCAATCTATAGAATAGTGATTTGCATTATAACTACCCAACTCTCCGTGCTAGGCCCGTTATAACAATTCACGGCAGTGCCATTTTCTGTTTAACATTTTAATATACCTTACAGCATTATGAGCTCATTTGTAATCATTTCTAAAACAATCAATTTTATTTCAATCCCCTGAAGATTTCGGCCCCTTTTAACCTATTTAGCTAAAATTCAAAAGGAGCGTAATTTTATATCTCTAGGGCTTTTAATAGGGTTTAATTATGGAATCGCCGTTTGAGCGGAGTGCCTACAGTGGATTAAAATAAAATCTGCATGGAGGAAGTTAATAAAGTCAAAACTTTTTACATGAAAACTACGTTTATATGAAATGAAACCACTGATTGTCAGATACCAGTAGGCACCGATACTCAGCTTTTCAAGTTGTTATGTACTTTTATTTTATTTAAAGTCCGTCTTTAATTTGTCTATTTTCAAAGAAACCACATGAAACATTCTAAAAATAATACATTTGGGTGGAATTTTTATCAATGCGGAAATTTTAAAGAAAAAGGGTGACATTTATATAGGACAAATCAAGATCAAAACAAAGTAAAATAATAATATGAAACTATTAAAATGATATTTGTGTTTGCATTATATTTAATGTTTCCACAAGCTTATGCATGGAATCGATGAAGAATGTGGAACAACCAACAACAGTACTCAATCAAGTAGGTAGGTAGTTAATATACAACGTGTAACGTTAAATGCGCAAAACCTGAAAATAGTTTGATCAGAATAACGAGCAGAATTAATAGAACCACTTTTTAATATAGGTCACATTTTTCAAAAAATCTTCATTAAAAACGTTGCCGTGTCTATTTATCAATAGGTCAAGCAACCAAATGTCAGCGCGACGCAGCGGCCCGGTGACGACTCCTCCCTCGATAAATCGTCGTTGCAGACGCAAGAAACGATTAGAATGGCGAGTAAAACTAAAACAGCACATAAAACCTTTACAATTTTTTTAATGACTTATTTTCTCTCTGAAATAGGTCAATTGAATTAAAAATCAGTTGGGGTGTCTGAGGTTTTGCGCATTTAACGTTACACGTTGTATACGTAGTTACAATTTTGATTTGACAAATGACAAATGGCAAATGTGACAAATGTGTTGTGCTAGCAAATTATAAATATCTCTGAAAACCAATTTTGCGATTCACCTGTTATTATTGTTTGAAAATGGAATCTTTGTTATCTTTTCTTGCGCGTAGACAGTAGACTGCCTACCGTCACCCTCCTGTTGTGATCCCTAGCCTCACATACTCGTTTATTATAACACTCACGAGTAGCGTCACCACACGGATGACATCTTCAACGAGGTATGGTGAAAGTATTCCTCCACTTCCCACCCATAAGAAAACATGGAACGTGATTTCCCTGCTTAACCTTAAATTATACTATTTGATGGATGCCTTAAAATGTAATAAATTCGCCTTTTCATGTTGACACTGATTGCGAGCTATGATCCTTGAAAGTCATTTGCATTTTTTTTTATTCCTCCTTGCTCCTTTGGACAAATAAATTGAGCGAAATTACAAATGGCAGCGAATATTTCATTTCGATAAGAAGAAATAAAATACGCAAATTAAGCGTAGGATAAAACAGTAAGATTTCCATTTCTCCCGTTTATTATATTTCTTTCTGAAGTTGACTTTGTTTTCTCCCCGGGAGTTAAAGCTAACAAAGCTACTTTTAAGTGTCGAGGAATAGTTCACTTTTTGTTCTTTATTAAAATCGGTTTCGTAATTGTTTTTCTCTGGAGGATTAGGATTTTTAAATAAAAATTGGGTAAAGTTACGGTAATCCGCACAAGTGTGCTTAATTTAGTTACACAGCATTTAATTACGTTTAAATACTTTATTTTGCTATTGGTAAGCAATTTTCTTCAAAGCTTCGTTGGGGCAAATCCATTATTTTTTACAGGTTCCATTAATTTACTAGTTAAAAAAACTGAAACACAATAATTAAAGTCCCGCCTCTTGTTAGTATTAAAATATACCTTTGAGTGGTGATTTCACACCAGAGAGCTCAATAAGATGTTATCACTGTCATGTCACTTCGGTTTAATGTGTATCGTTGAGAAAATTGGGTTCACGAGAAACTATTCGTAGCCGGATCGTATTATCTGCAAAACCTTTCACCTGAATACAATGCATGAAGCCAATTTCAAATATACCGGATAGTGAATGATGCGAAGACAGTTGGCTCTGTATCTTCAATAAAAGATTATTGCGTGTAGAAACATGTAACATGAAGGTACCTAATTAACTTAATGTTGGTTAAAATATTCTTGTTGGAACTTAATAACTGTAATTTTAAAATATCGTTTTACAGAACACAATTTACCTTCGTTTTAATCGAGTTAAAATAGATGAAGTCCATTCGAGGAATACCACTAGGTATTCCTCGAATGGACTTCATCTATTTTCATTTTACGCCGTTTAGCCAATCAACTGCAAATGGAAGCAGTTTAAAAGCCACGGAAAGCAGTATGACGTCATTAATGCCCGGTGAAATTAGTAGTGACGGTCTATTAGAGATACTTAGTGAAAGCTCACGGTGTGCCGTGCCGTGCGCTGTTAGCTTGCGATTTTTCCGGGCTGCGATGGACACCTAAAACGTGAGTCGAAGGTGCCACCCCCCTCGATGTTGCCTACCATGATTGCTCGTGCCTAATCTCTCCGACTGTCAATAAACGTCATCATGTCTCCGCCGCCCGCCGAGCTTTGTTATTGCTATAACGACCAAAATACGACAGCCGATACGCAATAAGGAGTTTAATTTGCGAGTCTGCGACACATTTGATCCCATTGACATTTCTGAACTTTGATGTATCAGTTAGTTTAGCAAGGACAGTGAACTATACGTCTCTGTGTGGCGTGGAGGTGGCGGTAACGGCTTAGCATTTTTACGAAAGCCTTGCGTTAGTGTGCATGTGTTGTAATAATGCCACTTTGTCAGTAGTGGGCGTGTAGTGTGCATGTGTGCGTGTGTGAATGGGCGAGGGTAGCAGGTAGCAAGGTGCAGGGGAGGTGCGCGGGTGGGGTATCGACGCGCGCGCCGCGCCTGCGCCGAGACACTCACCTGTTGCCGTGAGACCATGGAAAGATACTCTTTCAAATTAATATGGACACCTGATACCGAAATAAAAGCAAAGTTTCAAGTCCAAGGAAAGCATCGTCGGCCTGAAATTGGATAAAAGTGACTTTGTGTGTAAAAGTTAGCGAAAGATAACTCCATATATGTGAATAACCTACAAAACTTTTTACAACTATTATCAATTGTTTATTGTTTTGTTTTTATCATTAAAATTGGTGTAGAAAACAAAAGTTCAACCTTCGCGTTCCTTCACTGCAGAGTGTATTCTCATAATAAAAAAATCGGAACTTTTATCTATTAACGGTCTTTGCATGATGTAATTTTTTTTAATAAAAACTCTATGGTACCCATTGATCTGCAAACAAGAATTTTGACAGCAAAAACAAAATCAGTATACCTACAGACCCCTGAAAGCTCCAACGTTTTACTAAGTTCCAAATACTTAGTTGTATTTCTTCAAACCTTTATTAAGCAAGTCGTTAAACTTAGAACTCTTATAATAGAAATGACAAACTTTAATCAGCTCAAAAAGAATTACAATATTACAATGTTGATGCATCACAATCTAATTATTGGAACTTGTAAAGGACATAATTGGTATATTATAATGTTTAATGACCTGAAAAGTTCTCCTTTCCTTAATGGGGTCACAGGAAACCTCTATACATACATTTGTATTTAATGTCCAAGTAAGTAAATCCATCTGTTCATATTTATGGTTTGAATACGTCTACACAAGTGAGGGTAATGTGAAATACGAGGTTTAGTGTTATGGAAAGGCCCTGTTAGTTTTTGTACGAATGAATATAGATCGTCTTCATTATGGACGCCGAGTCTCATGTTTTATGATCCACGTCAAGTGAACGTTCGTTCGTCTTAGCCAAATTGTATTATGGGGAATGGCAGGGTTATATGGGACATTTGCCGAGGTAACATCCGTCCCAAGGAAGAGCGTATTAGACATAAACATTGGCATGTCTCGTTACGGCTAAATGGATTGATCGTAAAAAATTGCTTGATGGATATGGCGGTGCAGTTAATGCTTTTAAATGATATAGCTGTATACGGCCGCGGTATGGGCGGCGTGGGCGGTTACAGCTTCTATGAACTAGGGGGACTCAAGCGTGGCGTGTGGCGAGAAAAGTTAATTTCATTTTATCTCAACATGAGCTATATATTGATACCAGATATACCCCGTATATTTAACAAGTTTTTACACGACTGATCAAAAAAGGAGTGTGGTTTACTTACCGAGCTTTCGCAGTTGGCTACAATGTTAGGTTAACTACGAGAACTACGAGTGCTACGAGAGCTACGAATGCTACGGGTGCTACGCAAGTGCTACGAGCTTGTGGAAACTATCAGTAATTCTATATTTACATAGACGAATTGTTAATTTTAGGGCTGATTTTTCAATAATCAGTTAACTTTTATTCTGATTAATAATTATGACGCTTGAAATATTTTCTCTACAAAAACTGTCAAACTGCAATATTTGTTCCTCAGATAAAAGTTTTCTGACAGTTGAAAAATCAGCCCTTAGTAGTTCAAATGCAATTGACAGACAATGATGTAAATTTTCTAAAGTAGATAACAGTATCGACTCATTTAGTAAAACGGCAACATTTGTCTACAGCTCTGATTTATGATGGGCAGTTTTACGAAAAATCGTGTTCTCTGCACAAAACTCTATATTTGTACGTACTTACTTAAATTGACTAACATGTACTAGAAGAAAGAGCGAAATATGAATTACAACCTTTCTAAACGCCATTTGTAGATATTTTTACTAGACAAGTTGCCAATTTATTAACTTTAGTACAATAATTTTCTTCAATCGTAACTCCAGAAGATTAATGACCTGAATGAGATATCAGTTGTCAGCCCCACAAAGATCCCACAAAGAATAGTTTCCCCCTTTCTGATCTGAGGATACGGTAAGACGCAATTTAGCGATTACGTCAAGAGGATAATTAGTAGCTCTTTGCCCGTTGATCATAAAAATATTGCCTTAACAATTATGTTCGCCAGGCGTGGTGACGGTGGCAGATTTTTGTAGGCCCTTGTTGAACAGGATATTTATAGGATTTCGTTTACCTTAGAATGGGCCATGAAAATTAGTGTTTTATTCAAGTAAAAGTTCCACTTCCCAAAAATCTAAGCACAATTTATACATATAAATACAGAATAATATTATTACGTTTTACGTTATAAGGTCCGTTAGTTTTGTTTATTATTGGTTTTATTACGTTATAAGGTCCGATAGGACTGGCATGTACAATTGTATAAAAGACCCTAATAATAAATAAAGAGAAAAAAAAAACAAAATTATTATAGAAACACAATCAAATGATACATTGTGTGCCTATTACCGTTCACGAAAATAAAAGATTTACACTACAATATCCTGTACAACTCAGCATGTTGTTCCGGGCTCAGTAAACGACATTCACTTATCACGACATTGATGGAAAAACGTGGAGAATATAGTCGACGTTTATTTTATGTACGCTTATGGACTGCCGATGATATTTCTAAAAGTATATTCCATTATCCTGATCGTGTAGAGAAGCGCTACACGTTTACAAAACAAGGACATTTCATGGAAGGGGGCATGCATAAACGACAAACAAGTTACCTACAAGGTGACACCCACTCGTCTAAACTATTTACATATATTTAGAACTCTTAAACTAGACCCACAGAGGAAAACAATGTCGTTTTCTTTGCGTACATGACTTTTCTTTCGTTTCCTGCACATGATTTTGCTAAGTCATTATGTGGTGGGGTGGAGTGGAGTTTTTTAAATATTATACAGAGTGTGATCCGTTTAATTGTACGAATAGGTCTTCTCGCATCACTGATGACGTAAATTTTAATTACAGACCTCATGTTATCTAAAAATAGAATGAAAAAGTTATAGAAAGCAACAACATTTCGTCATAAAAGAATGTCCCCCTGCTCGCTTACGAAAACGTTGCAAGTTGCTGTAAATGCGAACAAAAGAAAATATTACAATAGCATGACGCACGGAGTAAAAATATTCGAGGTACGACCATAACACCTTACTTTTAGTTATTCAAATAAATAAACAAGATTAATGCGAAAGGGATGTTTATAACTTGTTGAACGGATTTAGATGAATTTTGATATTGTGGTAAAAAGTATCCCAATTTAGCATAAAAATATCCCAGAAATTAAGGAACTTTGCACACAAAGTGCAGCCGCCGCCACCGGTAGTACATAGGTTGTTAGCAATAAGCCGCATACTTCACGATGAGGTCACCGAAGCATTTCAATTTTAAAGCACTGAAATTCCGCGCAAAAGTTTTACCAAGCAACTCAATTTCAGAAAAGTTAAATAGGCTTGATTTAGAAATATGGCGAAAGATATTATACAGAGTGGGTAAAAAATCGTAGATCAAACGAACAGGGCGATAGTTGGGGTTATTTGCAGTAAAAAATATCTCTGTGGCAAAGCCCCAGCTTGATCTCCTTAAGTAAGATTCTAGAGGTACAAATAATTTTTCGTGAGACTTAAAAGATATTGAAAAATGTGCCAATCAATCAAAATCAAAATCAAAAGTCATTTATTCAAACTAGGCTGAGAATCAGCACTTTTCGAACGTCAAAATTACAAAAGACAGTCCCCCAAAACGCCCGCCCTTCACCACTTCCTAGTGCTTTCGCTGGGAAGAAGAAGTGGCGCAACAAACTCCCCAGCAGCACAGCTGTCTGTTCAGTTAGAAAATACTTGACTGAATACAATACAAGGTATGCAAAGCAATTAACATTACAAGACACAGGACACTAAATCTGCCATATGTCAGCTAGCAACGCCAATATACCAAGAAATACAATAAAAAACTATACGTAGGTACTCAAGCAAAAATTAATAAATGAAAATTAAATAAAAGCCTCCAGGTATGAAGGGCGTGACCGCTAACATATTTATGCAATGCTGGGTTCTGTTTACATAGCTGTCGCTTGAAGTCACAAATGATAAACTAGGACCATCGAAGGAAACTAAATAAACAAGTTATTACTAATTATAACAATAATAAAACCATGGTCAGCAAGACGACCAGTCACCACAAGCAGCACCCGTTCACGAGCATAACGCAAAGATCAGCCATTACCCCCCTCGCCATATTTGAGGGAAGGAGGCAACCCGACCCCCGACGCTACCGCAAGCAGTGACATCTGAGGGAGCATGACGAACTTGCTGCCGGTTGCTCAGGTAAGAATAATATGATCAATCGTCGAGGTCACTAGCTAACCACATATTGCAATCAACTCATTAGAAAACATTTAAATAGGTTGATTATGTCAATAATATAATAAAAATAAAACTAAACTGATTTGACTTATACAGCCCAATAAAAACAATTGTATAATGAGCTCATAGTATAATAACCTATCAGTAATCTAATTCTGGAGAAAGAACATAAACATTGTCTTGAGTTAATCAGGGCGACCAACTATTCTTATCGTTTAAGTAGTCGTTGATGGAGTAGTATGCCTTTGAACAAAGGTTGGATTTTACTTGAGCTTTAAATGCATTAAAAGGCAAATCTAGCAAAGAAGAGGGTAGCTTGTTATAAAAGGCTATACCAAGCCCAACAAATGAGTTATGAACCTTATGAAGCCGGTGAAAGGGAGCACGTAGTTTGTCCTTATTTCTGGTGTTAACATTGTGAACATCACTGTTTTTAGTATACAAGTGTATATTTTGCCTAATATATATGATGTTGGCAAATATGAATTGTGATGCAACCGTGAGAATACCAATATCTTTAAATAAATCTCTTAGAGAAACTCTAGCACCTAGCTGGTAAATAGCTGGCAATACTCATAAATCATGGTACCCACTGTCATAAAAGCACTTTTGTAGTGATGATACATTTCCTAGAAGTAACTAAATGCCATTTATTGTTTTAAAATAAGTACCCATTTTACTCTAATTGCCTATTTATTACCAATATCGGTATTTTCTTAAAAAAAAAAAAAAACACTCAAATTGACATAACTTTTAAGGAGATCAAGTTGGAGTTCTGTAACAGAGATATTTTTACTGCAAATAACCCCAACTATCGCCCTGTTTGATCCACGATTTTTACCCACCCTACGTGGACAGACGTATTTATATACTGGCGACATCGATCGCTCATCGATATTTAAAGAGCAGGACAGGGAAAGCTCACATAGCAACGACCTAGTACAAATGAATAAGGATTGAAAAATGAACTGTAAACGATTTTCGGAAGTAACTATTCTATGAATATGCAGTTACGCATTTATGTAGCTGTATCGCGTGCCGCCATTCTCAATTAATTTTTTTTTTAAGTCGCTCTTTTTTCTGCGATCTGGTAGTTAAGCGTTTTTCGTCTTGTTATCGGTTTATACAAAGTAATTCTACATAGGGCTTAAAGCTTGTCTCCTATCGCAGTCAGCAATAAAGAGGAGAAATTGGCGTATTCACGATGTCTATTTCTCAACCGTGAGTAATGGCAAATGGCCACTCCGAGGAAGTTAAATGCCTATGCTTTAAAGAAATCTAAATTTTAGTCGCAAACAGAGACGTTATACTTACCTAGAGTGTGTTTTATACGTGGGTTGCACTTAATTTTTGCACTATATGCAAGAAAAAAACATAGATATTATGTAAACTCCATGATATTTGTAGTAGGTATAAAAAATACAGACATATACACACACACACGTATATATACAGGATGGAATTTTCGAAGCGTACCTGGAGGAAAAGTACTCTAAATACTGATGACAGCAAATTTTACTCAAAGGAAACATTCCTTTATTTTTAAAAACAAACAAAACTACATTTAAAGATTTTTGAAAATACGCTTGCCACACCCGGGAATCGAACCGACTAAAATCCGAAAAAATAGCATCCTGTACTTTTATGGCACCAATCGATAGGGTCTAGTGTATAGTATAATTGTAGTGTAAATTATTTGCAGCCGAAACTCCGTTAGAGATCATCAAAGTATGCTGTTCAAAATAAAATCGTGTGCAGGGAAAATGGCGAGCACGTTAAAACTTTGCGGAGACGTTAAAGCGGTTGTTGTTTTCCCACATAAATATTTTATTTTTCCTTTATCTTGCCATAAAGCTTTTGCCGCGAACCAAGCATGTAGGTAAGTGGGTATTCTAATATTAGACACTCCAGGTCTCAGGAGGTGTGTGTCTGTGTAGAATTTTATGCCTTAATAATTTAAATTACTGGGATACTCGTTAACGAAATTGCCATGGATATAATTTTTTTAATGAAATCGTTTAAAGAGTCTCAAGCGTTCTGTGTTTTCTGTATTATGTTTTACTAGCTATGCCCCGCGGTTTTACCCGCATAAGTGTCGATCCCGTGGAAATATCGGGATAAAAAGTATTTTATGTGTTAATCCCGGTCATAAACTATCTGTGTACCAAATTTCATCCAAATCCGTTCAGCCATTTGAGCGTGAAGAAGTAACAAAGATAAAAACACACACACACTCACAAGCTTTCGGCTTTATAATATTAGTGTGATTACTGAAGTCAACAAGTGTAAATGTATTAGTTAACAAGTGTTGTAGTGGTGTCGGAAGTGCCTAATGGACCTGTTGCATGTGACCTATGAATACTGTCTCTGCCTTGCTACGAGAACGTCCGGTCTCGTTATCTAATCTTAAAAGCACATTTTTTTTTAAGAGGTTTACTGCATTTGAAGGAACACTAGTATTCGCGTAATTCACTAAAATATAACTTAATTGCACATATGCATAAGTATTTAGAGTGTGAAATATTTCGTTAAGGGGTTGCGAAAATTCAATTTTCTACGAGTACCATTTTATGCAATTTGCAGGTCATTATCAGGTTGCACCCATAACACCGTTGCTTCCGTAAAAAATAAGTATTTACCGAAGTAACATAATTAAAATCATTAAAACAACTCAGTTAATGCTGTTTTAATGGACTAGTTCACAAATGCCACAAATCGCGTTAAATAAGCCTACAGCGCCAAATAAAACGAATCCGAAAATAATAGACCACCACAAAATAACTCGATTAAATTTTCACAAGTTTAATAAAATACTTGTACGATTTCAATGTTTTTGGCAATTGCGACTGTCCAACGCATATCCAGCACCCGGCAGCCGGCAGCCACTAACAATTATAACGACTCGACATGGTAATTAACATCGCCATTCGTATAAAGCTCGAGGACTTACCGTGAATAATAAACTCACTGCGGTTTCCGCGAAGTCGACGAAAGCAAGTTCTAGGTGATTCACTTTTGTTTTTGAATTTAAGGTGACCAAACACGAAAATTAGCAACCAGTGAAGGTCATCTGATAATTATTTCTGCAAAATTGTGTCACTTGCCCACGGCTGGGGGTTTCTTTTACCTGGTAAAGCTGTCAAAAAGGAATATCTACACACACAGTGAAGTCCTTTGCTTTGAACGCTGTAAGTCTTTCTAATAAAAATCAAAAATAGCTTGTATGGTCCGTATCTCATTTTTGGCAGCGAGAATAAACCGAGCGGAGATGAGTTGTGCTCAGTTCATATAACGATCGGAAATAGGTATGAGGAGGCCAAGCAGTTTGCAGCGAATTGAAGCTCGGTGGAGTACCTACCTGCGTACTTGAAAATACATTCATAATTATTTTTAGTGGAATGTAGCTGACTTTTGGCTTCTTCTTTCAGCACTGCCTATTCATCAAGGGTCAGAAATAACCTTGTTTATTCCATGCAAATGAGGAAAAGAAGGGATTCTTTTCCCCGTTTCCTATTATGCGGATTGTAATTTAATTTGAGTGAAAAAATAAATGCAGATTGGTACATGTAAACATAATAAATTGCGACGAGTTGGTGTACTACTCGTATGGTAATATTCTTGTATGCCAGTTTGCATATTATGTATGTATGTTCATGTCGAGTAAAGTAAATATGTTCTGATTTGCAACATTTCTACGTAACAACTGAATGTATTATTTGCATGTTAATTAACATTGGTGTTAAGCTCGCATCGAGTACGGGTGTATTCATCATATTGTGTTTCTGATACTATTTGAGCACGATCAAATGTGAATTCAGATTTTATTTATCAGTCCATTCAATTTAAATGATTTGGAAATTAATAACATATTTGTATCATTGATTTGTGCTATCAAACACAATGTTTTCGGAACAATTCAATAATACAGAATGTTTTATAATAAGTAAACAAAGGTAAGCGTGTCTGACACATGAAGCCAAATCGAATATAATCATTTACGTTTGACATTATTGAGTTGGGAGCTAACTGGTGATTGGTAGATGAAGGGAAAACTTGTATTTAAAAGTAAATATTCATCATTATCTTTGTATTACAAGTGCGGGTGGCACAAAATTATGATGAATATTAAACTGAACTGAACTGAACGCGGACGAAAAAGAACTTAACAATTATTATTATTATTAGATAATCTAGGGGAGATTTTCAAAGTCCTATTGATTTAGTATAAATAATCCTTATGTAGAGAGACAGAGATAGGGATTATTTAGACCTGTGGATTGGAAGAGCGTACTTAAATAGATAGATAGATAGAATATTCTTTATTATGTACACCATAAAAAAAATTACTGAAATGTATTTTTTTAAGATGACAGTACTTCAACGATTTCAGTCTCACTTTGGCTAGATATCGAGACTGCTGAAAATCCTGATGCCACCATAGGTCTTAATTTATATTCCTGTTTTTTGATAAATCAAACAATTTATAAGCAAATTAGATTACGTTAAAAAAAAGGAATACTTGTCATGAGTTATGACGATAAATTATTCAACTGCGACGCTGAATATTTTCAAAGAAGGCAATGGCTCCGGTAAATGTAGTGAATTCTATTATATTTAGGTAAATACCAATTTTAGAATACATTATGCCGTCATTAGATTGTGTGTGTTTTGGACAGCTGTATATAACGAATTTTGATTGCTTTTGACCTTTCAAGAAATTGCCCCATATACCTAAACATTAAAGCATCCGAATGGATGTAATAGAAGAAAAAAAAATAGAACACACACACTGGCAATTTGACATATGTTTTAGAAAAAAAATAACAGAATTATGTGTTGTGTTTTGGACAGCTGTATACAACGAATTTTGATTGATTTAGATGTTTCAAGAAGTTGCCCCCATATACCTAAACTTACAACAACTTGTATGTTTTAAATATGTTGAGAAATTATGAACATTTAACTACTTAAAATAGCCAACCGCAACCCTGATTAAGATCGTGGCTCTATCTGAAATCTAATACAATTACAACAGCAGCTCCACTACGTAATCCTTACGGCACTCGGCAATCTCATCAAATCTCTTATCTCGTCTGTTATTAAAGGTTTTAAAGAGCTTCCCGCGAGTTTATAAAAGGATTTCATAGAATTGGAAATGAAAGTATACGCTGGAATTAGAATTAACGATACCCAACGGGACTACTAGATATAATGGTGTAGGTACCTACGTTATTTTTAGTGAAAATCAACTTTCAGCGGGTCATTGCGTAACACTATTATCAGCCATGGCTTTTTTGCGACAAATTTCGCGAAAATATAAAAAAAAAATGATAATGAAAAAGTGTTTATTCACAGAAATATTTTTTTCCAAACTGCGAAGCACTTTGTTGACAGACGTAGCTCCTTTTTTTTTGTACATATTAACATATTTTTTTTTTATGATGCAATGGATTTGCAACATACTTCAGAATGATTCAGATTGAGATAAATACTGTATTACGCAATTAGGGCGCTGGTCCCAATAACTGTTATGAGGTACAGGTTTTTAAAACAGAATAGAACAGATCATTTATTTGTCCAAAACATAAGTATAAACACACGGCATGCAAGATGTTACATAAAATTATAGCAAAGTCATGTTTGTTTTGCCTTGACGACGTCCAAATATAAATAGGTAGGTTATTTTTATTAGTAGGTTTGTCCATTATTAACACATCAAATGAAAACTCAGTCAATCAAATTATAATAAAATAATTATTACCTTTTTGTAATAATTAAATGATTAAGAGATTTGACTAGGTGCAAATGTTTCTAACTAAATCAATGCATAAGTACTGAAAAATCCAATTACACAAGACTTAGCATAAAATATGTAGGTACGTGAGATGAATGTATTGTGTACGTACAGTCAGCGGCACGTAACTTGGCAAGGTTTTGCCGTAGTGGGAATAAGTTTGCGCATGTACACTTAGTGCAACAAAAAAAATATCACTTTGATTGCTTGTAATTATTCTACGGTTATTTCCATAATTTATTTTAAACACGTCTGTTTAGAAGGAAGTTAAAGAAAGGAGAGGAAAAGGGGAGAACTCTTGCCAAGTTATGTGCCGGCTACTGTAATCAAGTATTAAAATGCATTGTTGCAGGTGGTAACTACTGTAGTTATTTACTATTTTGTCTACATCGTAAATAGTCATTTGTAATAATCAGCGATTCATACTAGGTGAAGGTGAAAATACCATAATAACCAGAATAAAAAGACAGTTGCTAACTGAGTTATCGAAAATAGAATATAATAGAATACTCTTTATAATGTACACCATATAAATTACAGACATAAACATAGAAATTTTACCAGAATATCAATTCCCGTAATTGAAAACGTTTAAAATCTAGTCGCAAACTCATCTCAGCAACAATCAATGTCAAAAACTTGTCAAAATGTAGGAAAATTAGAGGTATTTTTGACAGATTGCGACTGAGATCAGACTGAAAGTTCTTAAAATTACGGGATTTGCCCCTCAGGTATTGGATAGGTACATATTCATCCGCGTTGCTGTGTTTCTCAGCAGATTTTGCAGCGCTCGATATTTATGAATGTTTGTGTTATTGAAAGTAGGTATTGAATCGTAATTCGGTTATGTTTTGAATGGAAAAATTAACTTCTATTCGATTGAGGTAAGTAGTTTCGATTCCTTAGTTCAATGGCAGTTAGTAAAATAATGAGTAACAGAGCTTATTAACCAAGTAGATATTAGGTTGTGTCATTGCCATATTTTATTATAGTCGAATTTTCTCGTATTTAAACTAAAGTGAATTCAAAAAAGTTCTAGATATTTCTAGTAAAGATGAGTATCTTTTATGGTGAGGGTATAAATAGGCGCGGACGCAACGCAATAATTAGTCTTTAGTGAAAATGGATCAGCGTCAACTGCGAGCTATTTTGCTATATGAGCATCGACTTAAAGTCTCTTCAACAGAAACGGCTAAAAAGATTAACACTGCATTTGAACCGGGTACTACTAGCGATCGGACTGTTCGTTTCTGGTGCAAGCGTTTTGGCAAGCTGCGAAGATCAAACTCGCCCAGGCCGACTCACCAGCTTTGATGAAGATGCTTTGCGTCACGAACTTGAGCTACATCCAGACTATAGTACGCGCGATTTAGAGAAGGCGCTTGGACAATCCCACACGACTATAGATCGTTATCTCAAATCGATGGGATATCGCAAAGTGATGTCACGTTGGACACCTCATGCGTTAACGGACTATGACCGGGCCGTTCGTGTGGCTATTTGTCAAAGTTTGTTACTTCGTCCGCACGGACGAGACTTTCTCAAAGACATTATTACATGTGATGAGAGCTGGATACATTATGAAACTAACACGCGTCATGCCTATTGGATTCCTCGCGGGCAAAACCCACCAGCCCAGCCTAAACTTAATGAACACGGTCGTAAGATTATGTTGTCTGTTTTCTGGAATTGGCAAGGAATGATTTTCTGGGAACTCCTCGAATCTTATCAGACTATTAACGCCAATCTGTATACGCAGCAGCTTCGCAAACTAGCAGAGATGTTAAAAATTAAGCGGCCAAAACAACTTGGAGTCCAACTTTTGCATGACAACGCACGACCTCATTGCGCCAAATTAACACATAAACAGTTGGAGGAGCTAGGATGGCTGACTGTTCCACATCCACCGTATAGGCCGGATCTTGCGCCTTCAGACTTTCATTTATTTCGAGCTCTTAAATTTCATTTACTAGGAAAAACATTCGAAAAATCTGGAAGTATTAAAATTGAACTTGAAAATTTTTTAAATGATAAATGATAAATGATTTATTTTCTGTAAGTAGGTTTGTACAAACACTTTTACATGTCAATCATATTTTTTTAAACTAGATGAGGTCGGCGTTTCCTATCTGACTACTTTTCTAGTCCCAGCCTGCCTCGTTTTGGGAGAAGGGTATTCAAATTTTGCCCAGTGGATGGCTGACTGTTGTTGATAACGAGGGAGACTATATAATTGATTAAATGTATTTTCATTAATAAAAAAATATTAATAATAATTTGTCTTTTGAGTGGCAATAATTTATGAGACAACCTAATACATTATATTGATTATTTGGACGGCACGGTTGGCGCAGCGGTTAAACGATTGATTGCTGTGCTGCGTGTAGCGGGTTCGATTTCCGCACTGAAAAAATATTTGTATGACCTACAAGTAGTTGTTCCGGGTCTGGCTGTTTGTTTGTGACTTTAAATGTTTGTAAACGCACCCAAAATACAGGAGAAATTCCCAGTTGCAACGTTTAAAAAAAAGGGAATAAAAAATAAATTTTGTAACTAACAATCGACGGGGTACTTAGCTAGATGCATGAGACTGTAGCCCACATGTCTTCAATGACGGAATGTTACAAATAACGGGAGCCTTTTGTCAGTCTCTGGGCACGTTTCCAAATCCCGGTCCATTACTGGAACCCTAACAGAAAACGGGGACTGAGCCCAGGCTTGATGGTCGAGTTGGCGATAACTTTATTAATCAACTTTAATCTGTAAGTTTCACAGAAATGTGAATATATTCTATCTCTATCATACATAAACATATAATAAAATCGCTTGACATTATTAATTTCACTTCGGAAAAGGACACTAACTCGGCTGAGAGAAAAGGGCAACATGCATTTCTTGTGTTCGGTAATCATATTGGTCAAAATCGGTCGTGCTCAGATGAACAACTTAATGAAGAAAACACATCTGATTACGGATATCATAAAATTGTTTTATCTTTTTCAATCAATTCAGCCTATAGCAGTCCACTGTTGGACATAGGCCTCTCCCAGACCACAACACCCTGTCCTCCGCCTTCCGCATCCAGTCCACCCCAGCCACCTTCTTTAGGTCGTCCGTCCATCTAGCTGGGGGGTTTATCTTTTTGCGATCATAAAAAGAGAGGCCTATACTCAGCAGTGGGCGTAATCGGGCTGTGGATGATGATGATGGTGATGACTTGGATGTGATTTTCTTGATTCTCTTATGTATTTCTGGTATCTTATTATGGTTCAAATTCAAACTCAAAGCATTATAGAATAGAATAGAATACTCTTTATTATGTACACCATATAAGTTACAGACATAAATATAGAAATTTTACAAAAGGTGGACACAATGGACGGTCTTATCGCTAAGAGTGATCTTTTAAAGACAACCTTTGGATGGATTGAAAAGGGAAGGAGAGACAAATACTGTAGGTAGTCTGTGGTGTACCATTTACACGATACAATGAATACATACATAAAGTATATTATACTAATCTAAATAAATATATATATATATAACAATAGACATGAAACAGGAGTAAAGTAAATATAACATTATTAATTCAATTAAACCATTTTAAAAGCACTTTTGAATTATCAAAGGAGTCAGTCAGTTAGAAAGATGAAGCTAGTCACCTAATAAAGCGTTGTATTTTGCTATGGAGAAGAACGGGCAAGAAACTCATTGGATAATATATTTTTTAAATTATCAAGTAATTTTTTTTGGAAATAAACCAAAATAAATCAAAATATAATTACAAAATGTCACATTATTCTCGTTGAAATTATACATACATATGTATATGTGGGAACGACGTGCACTTTAAAAACTTCCAGTGATATAAGATATAATAGATATAATAATAAAAAAAATGAGTTAGTACTTAATTAAAATAAGCTGTGAAAGCTAAAAGATGACGAGTCCAAACTGACGGCGCCCGCTCACGAACAAGACGCATGACTCAGCACTATTCAGTTCAACAATTTTGAAGGGATCTAAAGGACCAACTAAATCTACACGCGCCATCACCAGTGAGACATTTAAGAGAGCATGACATATTCTCAACCACTAGGGCACATTCAAGCCTATGAAAGTATAACCACTGGCCACTGGCCATTTACTGCTGAGTAACCCAGTAAATGATGGGTTTATAGTGCATAGCAATTACAGATTTGCTATGCAATTATATAATTCCTACTAGCTTCTGTCCGTGGAATTGTGCAACTTTCTAACATTGAACGATTTTTTGTAATCGGGTCAAGACTATTATTATTGAGTTTATCTCCTAAAAAGAACCTCCTAAACAACTTAAGCTCTTTATAAAATTAGTTTGGATTAAGAGAGGGTTCCTAAAAATGAATGTGCCGTCATTTCAAACTCTGTAGGTTTTGTAAAAGATGGCTGATATTCAGTCAGCGGGATAGGCAGCAGCATCTTTTTTTTTTTGTACAAATCTCAAATACTATGATTATAAATCTGCAGGCTAATTGCGTAACAGACTATCAGTTCAACAGCATTCATTGCGTTATTTAAGTTGTTGAGCAGACACATTTTTCGGAACATGTGAGCAATGAATTAGCAATATGCTTCAAAATTATTCAAATTGAGAGTAATAGTGTGTTACGTAATTAGGGTGCTGTTTGCCAAGTCGTTATGATAGCTACAGCCAGCTGAGTGTTTGACCACCAACCGGATTTCCGTCGTGGCGTTTTTGTGTTCTAAGGTAGTGCGGCAGTGGTTTGCAAAAAAACATTAGAAGATAATATTATTACGAAGCAGAACCGATAAGATTATCATGCTTTAGTTCATTTGGAGAAGGTATGTTTCTTAAAAAGCCCTCTCGTAATGTTGCAGAGTACACTAATTCATTTACGGAGTCGTCAGTATCCAGAAACTAGGGACCTTTGGTGTCTCTAAGCGACTATTGAATTAGAACTGAAGGGGAACTATGCGCTCTGCATCTATGAAATAATTTACATCAAGTAACGTTTCAGCATCGTTCAATTTATGCAGACGACGACACCCAAAAACGACAGCGCTGTAACAATATCGGATTATTGTTCTGATAAAATTGAGATAATGTGGTCATTGAGACGATATCGCGTTCTAAATTTAGAATAAAAGTTTGCTGAGGAGAAAAAATAATACGGCCGTGGGTATTGGTAAGGGTGTCACGTTTCAGGCTCGTACGTGGTGCGTCGCTCCTCAATCGAAGAGTAGCTACGTGTCCGCCGAGCTGCTGGGGCCGGAGCACCGCGCGCCTCGTGCTTCACACATTACGTGCCGTGTTCTCGACAACCCTATAATACATGAATGTGTTCCCCCGACACACTTAACGTCCACACTTCAAAACGTTCATTCACTCAACCTTTCATTACATTTTCTAAAAAATCTGTCCCAAGCTAAACAGGGTGGTTAAATAGCGAAATGTACCAAATTGGGCTTAATTTGAATGTTTAAGGTCGCAAGAATAATAATGCTAAAACTAAAAAATGTCGCATTGCTTAAAGAGTTTGTAGGTATGTATTTAAATTATTTAAACATTTTCATTTCAAAGAAAGCTCGGCTTCTGTGGTTTTCATAATTGGTTGTAAACATGCGAATTATAACTATGTGGAAAATGAATAGGATTTTATTAAAACTTTGGATATTTTATTGCATGACTTATGTAGGTACTGTTTTATCTGTTTGAGATTTATTACAGTTACTAGGTTTTAATAATAAAGCGATTGTAATCCGGTAAACTGTCAAGCAAGGGACAAAATTGTCAACATTTTATATGCGAGTACGAGCTTTTGACTACGTTGTTTGTGTATATTTTATGTCTTTTTTTATGTAACGTGCGTTTTGTTTGTGGAGAATAAACATTTGTTTCTTTCTTTCTTTCAAAACCATTATCAGAGTAAATATTCTATTTTGGATTATCGGTGAAACAATTTGAGAAAAGCAACTACCTGCAATCATAAGTTTTACTTTTTAGTTTGATTAATAATAATAGTGCGGTATGTAGTGCCTAGAATTATTTAACCATACCGCTCTAAAGAGAGAGAAGAGAGAGAGAGGGAGAGGGAGCAGGGGGGAGGGGGGAGGGGGAGGGAGAGTAAATCTATGATAATTTTTCCTGAAGTGCCACTTTGAACGGGAAAGATACAGGGAGACGCGCAACCTGTTACGTTGAAATTTATCGTCGGATATTAAAAAGAAATTAGTGTTCCATACATTTTGAACGCGTACTTTTCTATGAAACAGCAGATTTATTTTTTCTTCTATCATGTGCTGAATTCATGGTTACAGTTTGCGCGGGAGTGTACCTGCCACCCTGTATATTGGATACCCTCTTATGGTTCATTAACTTTCGTGAGTGCGGTTTGAAAGTGTTTCAGCCGCATATCCTTTTTGCGTCAGTGATTCGTAAAAGCCAGAAAGTTGTGTTGTAGCTGAAGCATTAGTAGTACCCACCTACCTACCTATTCCCAATTTATTATGATTTAGCTAAATTATCTTACCTTAGAATACTATGACTAACTGTTGAAGTACTTACTTCTAAACTTCAATTAATTCTAAAGCGTCATGTTTTGGTCTGTAAGATTCTTGTCAATCATTCCAAGTGGGTTCAGGTTGGGTTCCAAATATTGTCGCGTATCCCAGAATAGGAATCTAAATGCTACCCTAGAGTAGACTCCCGACACACACCTACTTATAATTAGTCACAGTCGGTGCCGAGGTGTGACGTACTCTGTCGCAGACAGAATATTGTCACCTGTCGTGCGGAATACTGGAACGGACAATGCATTCGGGATTTCAACCACATTTGCCGCACCTGTTCATGCGACCGTAAGCCTAAATTATGGTGCTCAATTGTCGTAGATCGACTACCAATGAAGTTATTAGGTGCCTGTGTGTGCAGTATATACTCTAGGGATCACTTTTATAGTTCTATCTATGAGTAGATATAAGAAATATGAAAATGCTTTTGATGTATGCAGATTTATTCGTAAATACTCTAATAATAAGGGCAAATTCTCAGAACCAAAGGTGATAACTTTCTAATATCC
>OX451394.1:12248156-12277380 GCA_949629135.1 Eremobia ochroleuca
GAAAGTATCCGGCCTTTCTACCATACCTTAAACGAAATATATCTCGTGTATAAACTAATTGTCCAGATTCTATTTCATTCAGTAAACACATTCACGCTTTACTTACAAAAGGTCTGATTAACGTTGCTAAATTGGATTTTCTACGAGCAGAATGATTTGTAAGACAAACAATGCGACAGTTACCAAAGTTTTGCACCCTTTTCTGCGCTTGACCGGAATATTGTTTGTGTAGAGAATTCCCTCTTGCCATATCACTTCTTTCTTTTTTTTTTTAATAAAACGTCGTAAACGTCGTTATTTCTTCTAGAAAGAAGTTAGTTAAATATCTACATAGTTAAGCGGGCACTCAGCACTGCTGTAATGGTGTCAAATTAAAGAATTCTAACAACTATGTTTACATATGTGTGCTGACGAATATGATATAAGCCTAAGCTACGTTAAGTCTAGTCTACTTTATTCCTAGACTAAAGTAATAGGACCCATGTGGCATTGATGTAGACGCAACACAACGTACTGCCGACGTTACCGTTGAGGATACTGAAAATGTGGAAAGTTTTACAATAAAAACAAATTAACTGTGGTCTAAGTGCGGCTTTCGCGTCTGTTCTACGGCGACTTTCAGTATGAAACTTTTTCCTTAATCTTATTTGTAAGACTGACTGAAGAGAAACGCGGAGTAATATTGAAGAACTCGTAATGAATTACAAACAACGTAACTGATCGCTGACTATCGTAGTCATTGTAACGCACTTTGACTCAATTTGTTTCATGAGCCACCGGGTAATATTCAATTACCTACTTCTACCTATTTTTTTGTTTGTCGCAGTGGGATATACCTAGCAAATATTGTTCTTATGATTGGATACTTGTGTTATAGCAAAATTGGAATGCATTATTTAGTATCTTGATATTTTGCACCTCATCTCAGCCTTAGCAGAGTTTTATTTGTGGAGTAAAATATTCAGATTTGATGCTAGAGTCACGTATCGAACGTGCGCGAGGAAACTTGTTATCGTCATCTTCGTTGTACAACCATCTCTCATGTCATTGTGATGTTTACAAATGTTTAGTAGAACAGTCACTAAGTTGTTGGCGTAAAGTGTGAGGAAAGCTTAGTTCTGTGGCAATAAATTATGAACATACAAAGGGATAGTTGTGAGATTGCGACAAGGCTTGCTACTCACTGAGAACTTGCAACACTACCGAGACTGTCAACAGACAGGTAATAGGCTAATAACGTTGTACGAGTCGTAGTCCGGCGACAGGCAGCCTCACGGGTCGTCGCGCACCGGTCAGCGGCTCTGCGGTCACTAATCTGCTTGCTTTATAGTGTGGCATTGACGCCTATTCTGTACTGCCTTTTCCTCTGTACAATTCGAAATCATGAACGGAAACAAATAGAGAAAACCGAAAAGAAACGAAATAAAGAGCAGCCGGTCGATTCTGTAAAAATCTCACCGTGAAATCATAAGTGAAGTGAGCACTTAATAGTGTTAGTCCCTAGCGACGCTCACTTCACACAAACTTTCACGGTGGCATGGTTACAGAATTGCACGGCTGTTGTTATATGTTCATAAAAGGAAAACTTTCGTATTATCAAAACTTGTTTGAGAGTTTTAACTAAACATAATTTAATAGTGTTTGTTCTTCTTTTAGTAATAATATAATTATTTATTTTTGTTAAAATGAGTTGTTCGTGATAACATGCCGAGGTACTGCAGCATTGAGCGCCTAATAAGCAGGTGGTCCATCTGACGGTACTCACACCAAAAGAGTGTCGAAGCGCAGCGAAGCGGAGCGCATTTCTGTGTCATGAATTTTAACTTTATTTTCATTACTATAATACTTATTATCGCATGAGAAAAGTTCGCTCGAGCATTCCAGCGACTTCTCGAGTAGTCGCAGGAAGCCGCGCGCCTTCTCTACCGAGCGGGTCGCTGCGCTTCGCTGCGCTTCGCTGCGCTTCGCTGCCCTTCGCCGCTCTTTCGGTGTGAGTTGACCCTTAGTGGTCAGTGCCGCCATCCACGGATACCTACCTGCTATTTCAGAGCATCGCTGGAGCTTTATCCTCATAGAGACAAAATTAAAATGTCTCATGTGCCTGTAACTACACAACTACACAGATATATCTACACGGCACGGTTGGCGCAGTGGTTAAGCGATTGACTGCTGCGCTTCGTGTCGCCGGTTCGATTTCCGCACGGAACAAATATTTGTATGACCTACAAGTAGTTGTTCCGGGTCTGGCTGTTTGTATATGTGAGTTTTAAATGTTTGTAAACGCACCCACATTATAGGAGAAATTCCTAGTGTGGGGCAACGTTTTTACAAAATATGTATATATATATATATATATACATTCATGTACTTATAGCAGAGTTGCTATAGTTATATGAATGTAACTAAGTATTTCCCCGGACAAGGTCTTTCACAAAGAGTTCTACAACTACTCCTACATCTAAACTAATTTATACCTTATTTGATATGCTGAAATGTATCTAAGAATAGTCTGGGCCGACCGGACTGAAATTGTGAGTACAAAATAAAGAACTAGCAATATTGGTTTCAAAAACTATTTGAATTTCTATGTTTTATATTGTAGCTGTTTGTTGTTCCTGTTGAATAAAATAAAGTATATGCATAAATGGTGAAGAGGCGCCCGTGGCTAAATAATAACAGCCGCACAAGTCGATCGATCAGGTTAAGCTACGCTTGCCGCGGTTGGCCTATGGATGAGTGACCATATTTACATACCTAGACCCCTCCGTGCCTCGGAAAGCACGTTAAGCCGTTGGTCCTGGCTGTCATTCGTGGATCTTTGACAGTCGTTATGGGTAATCAGAAGATCGAAAGTCAGACAACCAGTCTTACCAAGGGGTATCGCATTACCCAATAACTGGGTTGTGGAGGTGTACAGATAGGCAGTCGCTCCATGTAAAATACTGGTATTCAGCTGCATCCGATTAGACTGGAAGCCAACCCCAACATAGTTGGGAAAAGGCTCGGCAGATGATGATGATATGCATAAATGGTGAAGCTGGATAGTGTCCATCACAATTAGACGATTGTGAAATGTGCGATCGTTTGCAAATTTAACCACGAACCACGTGCCACCTGTATCGCGTAGGTTTTATATGTCAAACCGGTATTAACTGGTGACTGATTACTATATTACGCCTACGGCCGAGTGCGCCACTGTCTGTGGGCTTTAGCGTTAGTTTCGCTTTCGACAGATTTTATTTATTTAAACACCAAGCACATAAATGTACAGAGGCGAGAGGCGGACTCAATGCCATAGGCATTTTCTACCAGTCAACCTTTGGGTGATGCAGAGACAAATAGTAGTAGGTCCAATCATGAAAATTGAGGAATAAATATTTTAAATATAAAGATACGCATAAACCTAATAAAACTATAAATATAATATATACCTAATTACATATAAATATTTTTTGGTTAGATTTTTGTCGGTTTGTGAATCATAATTGCGGAGATTTATGGTAATTGATTGGTTTATGATCGTGGGTTACTACTGATTCCCCCCGTTCTTGTTTTCACCCGAAAAATGATATACTTTATAATCCCGTTTTATCAGCCGAAATCGACGTGGTAGTCAAAGAATAAAAGTACCAAACGATTATTAATAAGTATGTTTATTATTGCCGTACGCAAAATACGCGCATTGACGTGGAGTTGCGGACACCAGCCCGTGTTACCTATTACCTATTACCTAAGTATGTTTATTCAAGTTATTCTACATTATCGCAAATCCAATCACAGCTTATGTCAATTTTACAATTAGTTTATTAACAAAAATCACAGAATTTCTTAAATATTACTAATTTTTTTTTAATCTTAGGAATAATAACGACTTACATAAATATACTTAATAAAAATATTACCTTTAAAAATATAAAACGCGTTACAGAATAATTCTAAATTATATAAATTCTCAAAACGTACACCTGACACCAAATATACATATTTTAAACATTATTAGTAAACTAGCGACCCGCCCCGGCTTCGCACGGGTGCAATGCTGATCACTACATAGTATAAAACAAAGTCGCTTCCCGCTGTCTGTCTGCCTTTATGTATGCTTAGATCTTGAAAAATACGCTACGGATTTTGATGCGGTTTTTTTTTATAGATAAGAGTGATTCAAGAGGAAGGTTTATATGTATAGTAGATGCATAATATAGTAGAGAAACACTGATAATTTTAGAGCCATTAAAAAAGTATAGGATAAAAAATCGTTATTGTGGGTTATCCCTAAGAGATAGACATATACCATCGCGGACTTTTTTGTAGAGCTTTTTAAGATGTACAATACTGTAGTACATTATTTTGATCTATCTCGAATGGTTCAGCCAGCGTTTGCAATGTAAACGCAAAAAATGTGTTTATTTACGACATCACATTAGAAACCTCTAAAATTATCAGTGTTTCTCTACTATATTATGCATGTATTATACATATAAACCTTCCTCTTGAATCACTCTATCTATTAAAAAAAACCGCATCAAAATCCGTTGCGGAGTTTTAAAGATCTAAGCATATATAGGGACAGACAGAGGGAAGCGACTTTGTTTTATACTATGTAATGATAATAAACATCAACAACTTTGAGTAAAAATAAGTAAATAATTATATTTTGGTATGCGTAGTTATCATATACATATATCTGTTTTCTTACAGGAATCATTCATTTATTCATCAAAATTGGTTCTTGCAAATAATATTTCGGTGGATGCACTTTCTCGCTTCACTGTAGTAAAGCACTAACCCGTATGTTTTGTATATACAGTAGGTAGTGGTAAATCTGGTGTTAATAGCAAAACATACACATTGAGATTTCATATAACTGTTAATTGGAAGAAATATGTTTAGTTGAGAAAAACTGCTGGGCGTTCAGTTTAAAAGTTACGGGTTTTCCTATCATAGCGTGCTAACTCCTCTATCTCAGTGCAAAAATCTGATGTAATTGGCCTTCATACCGTAACTGAATCACAAGCAACTTTCCGCATATGAGATCCTAATTGTTAATTTGCTAATATTAATTAATTGCGGTTAGTCTCGGCTTGGGGCGCTACTCGCTAGTTTATCTTTCCTCTTCACATTATTAAGCCACTGATGAGCTCCGTAATTCGTCTATTAACGAAATTATATTTTCATAATTTATCACACATAAGTACGTATCACAAGCGTGTGATTAGTACTTTGTTTATTTTTAATTTCTCGCTTATTGTTGCGTTACGCGTAATACCAAATGTTTCTCGAGACTGTTCTTGTTACCATAATAATAAATAGGAAATTAATTTTGGGTTAACGCACAAATACAATTCATTTCAGTGAAATGTCTATCCATCAACACTAATTGTTGCGTAACAATTACTTGGAGGCGTCAGACGATGAATAATCCACAATTCAGTGATCCAACAATATCCATTTACATCTTGTAGCTCTGTTTCTTAATGTTCGTTTAAAATCAGCAATTAATTACGTATCTATTAATTACTATCAGAAATAGCGGCGCTATTAATATCTGCTCTATTACAAATGTTATTCAAATTGTTTTGGTTCCTATGTGGCTTCTTGTAATATATATAGAGCTGCAGATCTACGAAAGACTGTAGAACTAAACTGAGCTGCGGATCTATGAAAGACTAGAACTACAAGGAAAATCTGACTCCGCACTGCCAGTATCAACATTCGATACGGTCGTTGCAAAAGTGTTACTCGTACACAGTATCATTATTTAAATTTATACTTTGCTCACTTAATAAGTGTTTAGCAGGTGCCGCCTTGTACCAACGCAATAAAATATTCGAAAGCTTTTTTGCAAACTTGTACGTCAAATAGTTTTGAACACACAAACGGACACGGAAGTGATTTCTCAAGTGTTCCGTTTTGCCAATTTTGGCACGGAATACTAAAAATGAAAAGGTTTAAACGAATCTGACCGATGACATTTTTTATGATCCGATGAAACGAAGATGTTTTCTGCTAGCAATGTAGTATAGTTCATAGTTCTTTAGATAACCATTTTGTCATTGATTACTGATGGGAACTAGTAATAAACACTTCAAGAATCGGTAAAGAAGTGTCAAGCGGTGAACTTGGCTTATCTCATCCCGCAGTTTAGGAGGTAACAGATCATCACATCTACACAGTGTCCATAAGCGATATCTAACGTAATAGGACGGCTACTTTCATCTATCAAAGAGTACGTTGTAACAATCACCATCTTTGATATTAGGCATACAGATAGCTTGTAACAGTTCGTGGTCATTCAAAGGTCGTTGCTACCCTTCTTATTGATGTAACCACCTTTTAGAACACCCACGAGCGGGGAAGTAAATATGTGTCTATTCATAACTAGGAACAACAGGAAAAGTTAGCGTGGGTTATAAGATGACCTATGATTTTATGCGTCCTATCAGTAAAGGTTTTTAGAAGCGCAAAAGCAAGCCTCATTACAGCAAGCTTTAATGCAAGCTTCATTACACATATTAAGGGTTGGTAGTAGTCCGTACGTAAAAGATGCTTTTGGCTGAATCTAACTTTAAAATGGGAAGACTGGGAATGAAGATATATCAAGCAAGAGAGAAAATCTCCGAGATTCTGTATTACTTTTTATCTGAAATACCTGCTCTTGGTACGGGCGAACCTGTGCCCAAACACACTTGAAACGAAATTGGCGGCGATTTGAGCTTTCAGAAGTTAGTCCACGTCAATACACTCGGCACCGTGACGGCACTGAATTTGTCAAGAAATTCGTCGATACTTGAACACCACCCGACGTAGTTCCAGTTCAATACATTGATTTAATAACTCCGATATTATAAGTTCTTACACTTGGAACTTCAAAAGGCCAAAGGGTCAAAGCGAAGAAATGCTTTTAAAGGAAGATTTACCCAAGGATTCCGAAATCAAATTACCCAATTTGTTGATTAGTTACTCCAACTTAAACTGTAGCAAACGCACCAAGTAAAACATACGGGATGTTTGATGCCTAAAATAAAAGTTTGGACAATCTTATTAGATCTATCATGTTTGAACTAGTTCAAGAGTAGTTATGTTATCTATACCTTTGTATGGGTATACTATTTACATGAAACACCAATTAATTGCTGTGAAAGCAGAAACCCTAATCTTAGTTAAGGAATATTCGATTGAAAAATCGAAGGGGCGTAATTACATAGATACATATGAAAAGGCATAAAATAAAAATATATTTTAGCCTTTCTAATGTAAGAACATTGAATGCTATAAGGGCCGAAACCTGTGGCGTGTCTATATTTATAATCGGGTGGTGCGCGGTGGGCCGTTGACGTCATCGCGAGGGTCGCGAGCGCCGAGGACTCGGGAGGGTGGAAGGGGGGGGGGGGGACGGCGCGCCCTCCGATACGCACTTGCAAATTCGCACCTCCATGAATGGAGGAATTAAATTATCCTTAGCCGCGCGCCGAATTTACACGGACCTGACTTGGAACGCCAAATGCCTTTTTAATATGTATTTGTTCTGAAGGTTTACGATTTCGTGTGTTTACTGCCGCCATGGCTCATTTTATCCACCTGAGATGTGAGTGCGACAGACAAAAGTAGTAAACAGCTGTGAAACGAGATCACTTTCAGCTCGAGCTGTCTAAAAGATTTATTTTTCAGAAAGAACACTTGAACTACAAATTAAGACAAATTTTCTAAGGTTAGGTTTTCTATTCTTGGAAGAACTTCACCCACAACATTCTAACCTAACCATTGTGGACGTTTTAGAGGGAGTAATTACCTGAAGACGAAGTAGTAGGATCGTGGAAACAATTTACTTTGATGGGTAACAACGCTGCCATAAATAAACTGCTACATATTTAAAAACGAGTGTGTTGTTAGAACTTTATAAGTTGAAAATCGGTTTTAATTGCTTTGCATGAACTTCAAGAAGCTTAGGAGAATGATCTTATTAGTGTTCATAATTTTAGTACGTAAAGTGACGCTTTTGTTCTCCAGGATCCACAAACGGGTTTGGATGCATCGAATCAGATTTCGCTTTCTTCATTTAAAAATAAAGTACCATCGAATTACGAACCTGCTACACTTCGACGTCGGTTAAAAAGGAGCGTCATCTTCAATTTGTTACATTTTAATTTATCATAATTTAGGTGAAATATCAAAGTATTTTTATACGACGTCACTTAGTGAGAAAGTGGAGCATCAAGAGTGTCCTCGACGGCGAGCGACACGCCGAGCGCCTCCGAACACCACCGGCGAAGGTGCGCGGTGCGTGCGCTTCAGTAAATTGGTCTGTTCCGTGTCCCCACAATAATTCCACTTGATGTGGGTTTCAATTAAATTATACGTGTCACGCAACACGCTGCTTAACCAAAGTACGGATAAGAAACTATGCGAATAAATACAAAACTTTTATACTGAAATAAAAATATCGTGAAACTATAGGTGTACGCTTTTGTCAACCATCAACTACATTAAAACGTCTTAGAGGGGCTTGTGGCTAAGTAATAATAGCCGCATAGGTCGATCGATCAGGTTAAGCTACGCTTGCCGCGGTTGGTCCGTGGATGGGTGACCACTTCGTGCACGTTAAGCCGTTGATCCCGGCTGTCATTCGTAGATCTTTGTCAGTCGTTACGGGTCGTCAGTAGCCCTAAAGTCTGACAACCAGTCTTACCAAGGGGTATCTTATTACCCAGTAACTGGGTTGTGGAGGTCAGACAGGTAGTCGCTCCATGTAAAATACTGGCATTCAGCTGCATCCAGTTAGACTGGAAGCCGACTCCAACATAGTTGGGAAAAGGCAGGCAGATGATGAACATTATACCATTATTTTACATTATACCGTCTATGGTGTAGAGTTATTTCTTAGATCATTATCATCATCATTTTCTTGCCTTTATCCCAAATTATTTGAGGTCGGCGCAACATGTCTATTTCTTCCATACTTCTCTATTAGTCGTCATCTCGATAGTCACCCCCTTTCTAACAATATCATCTTTCACACAGTCTATCCATCGTTTCTTTGGTCTTCCCGTACTCGTATAGCCATCGACAATCATACTCAAAACTCAGTCAGTCAGTCTCTTAGTTCATTATATTATAGAAGACCAGTAACAAAGCCCCGTACGTGACTGGTGTTACGAGGGCTATATTTTCTTGCCAACATAACAAAATAAGCTGAGATGTATACTGCTTAGTAAGCTTGTATAAATCTGCGAAGTGATATTGTTACATTTTTTTATTCCTGTAAATTATTTGAGGTCATGTTCCGTCTATTACGCATATGACTCAACTCTTCGGTGCTTCAGGGATTTCATTTTTCCTTCTAAGGTTTCCATACAAAAGTCGAGAAGAATCGATGGGTCCCATGAGCTCCAACTTTTGAGGTTAAATTTCAGATAATACGATCCTGATTTTTATTATTATGAATCATGTATTTCTGTTTCAATAGAAACAAAAAAATTGATTCTTATTATGTAATTTATTTCAAGTTTTATCGTCGACTGTTAATCTGATTGTGTTACAATTTCATTAACTTGAGTGAAGCAGTATACACATTTCATATATTAATTCGTTGGAAAACGGCTTTTATATTCAGGATCTTATCAGCCAAAATTGCACTAAAAGCTGTGTGTTTAATTAAACCGCGATATGTATCTGGTTTTATTGTTCTGCTAGTTGCTCTGAATTCATGGCTTCATCTTGATTTGTGTAATTTGTGGTATTTATTTTGTGATATCAATAGAAAGAAACAAACAACAGAATAACATTTTAAGGAAAAATCTAATGTTGCCAATAATATATATACGTAATAGTTGAGGAGGGCAATAAGTAGCGACAGGTGTCATGGCAGACATTTATCAGCGACGCTGTCGGTGCGTGGAACCGGCAGCCGTCACGTATGAGGTGATTGAAAAGCCATGAAGTATCTCGCATGCGACATGTGCTTATGAAACATTTTTACATAATAATTAACGTGTACCAATCAAACTAAGTAGGTATATGACCCTCTTATGTAGGTATACTATTTAAACTAGGAATATCAATATACCGCCTTTAGCATATTATGAATTATTAATGTCTAAGGAATATGTTGTTCGTCTCCTAAGCGTATGTATAGCGTCAGAAGAGAGCACAATAAGTTGAGACATTGTGGATGTAAATGATATGACGAGCTACGCCAGCAGCAATGTCTTCATTGTGCTGCCAACCTACTTGGCAGACCTTTATTTTATGCTAAACTTTCTGAAAGTAAAGCCATTTCAGCAAGTTTTGTAGAAATGTTTTTAAGCTGACCAATGTTTGAAGTAGAATAAAATTAACACTAAGTTTCTTTGTCAAAAAATAGCAGTAATTACGTTTTCTGGTCCGAATATAAAGTTTGTATAGTATATAGGTACCTACAACCTTAGTACGTATACATAGAATTGACTATTTATGGCTCCTCGTAGAATAAATAATTTTATTAATTATAGTTCTTACTTCAATCATTAAAGTAGTTATTTCATTCTTAAGCACTCACTTGAAGCATACGTCGACTTAAGCAACTCTACACGGAGAGAAAAATCTTAGAAAAATTACTGTGCTGTCTCATAATCTGAGTGCATTTGAGTGATAATGGAAAAATTACCATGCTAGCACAGTAAACATTTTTATGCTGTACAGTAAAATTTATTGGACAAATAGTGAATTTTTCTCAATCTCACTCAGAAAATTTCCTGTAGATGTCACTTGCACTCACTTTACAGTGACGAGCGCAGTACTTTTTCTAAGAATTTTTTTTTCCGTGTATTAACCCGAGATTCCTAAACCGAACACATATTTTATAAAAAAATATTGATTTACTCGCAAAGGTCCGTATTCGCAAATGATATCTGCTGAGGAATGAAAGTAAAAGAGCCAATACATAACAGTGGTGGCGGGCAATAAATACGTGATCTGTGCGAGTTCGCAGCCACTTGCACATTATTGTGAGCTGTCATCTTGATAGACATTTGATTGCTGCATGTGGTTTTACTTCCCGGTTGATTTTATTATAAATTACAAATTCATGTTTGTTGCTGAACAAAGAGTAGCAGATAAACTTCAAACGCTGCCAATTGCATCGTTATACTTACATAAAGCGTACGCGCAACAAAGATGTAAAAAGATATATAGCATGAGTGTCGTAATTGCTGTTAATGTAATTGTATTAGGTAACATGACTCGGATTTGTCATCAAGGAAGCAATTAAAATGCACGTATGGCGGTTAAAATACACGACAAGGGAGGGAATTCGTCCAACATCTAAATAATATATGTATATGTAAATAGAGATGTGAAGTGGCCGAGTCGTCGGCGCGCCGAGCGTACAACGTTGTGCCGCTAACCTAATTGGCGGCGATTCTTCGGGAAATGTAAATTTTATGAGGATCCTGTTCCCTCCTCATTCTCTCCACATTCTATTCAGTGAGGTCTCTATCTACACTGTAATTAATTGTTACGTTTATTTCGACAAAGGTTGTATTATTCTAGGACTATGTAGGTGACCGGTGTGATTGCACGGATGAGGTATGAATGATAGGTTTTGTCTTTGTTCTTGCATATCATCTAGTGTGGATCGGATAGGTTGAATGATTGAAGGTGTTTGAGTTGAGATAGTTCGGGAAGCCGGGAGTGGGCGGAGGGCGCGTGCCGTGCGTCAGGCTGGCGCTTTGTTTACGTCGGCTCAAACCTCAAAACACCAGCACTCCGCCGCGCCGCCGCTATTCACTGGCTATTTCAATGGATTTTCTTGCGATGTTGATCTCTGGCTCTACGAATTATTAAGGGAATCTAGGTAGCTTTTGTCTTTGCTACATCGATTTACAGAGGTAAATAGATACTGTCTAGTTAGGTGGTGTTTGTGTACCTACATTGCAACAAAAATAATGTACAGGTACCACCGACAGATTAGAATGTTTTAATTTATCAGTGGTACCTATACATTATTTTATGTATGTGCGTATTATGATATATGTATTATTTATGTATATACAGACGCCAGCGCGTCAAGCTACCCGAAACTGTCAAATTTTCCCGATCAACTTTGAACCTTATACTTTAGCGATAAAGTTGAAAATATATTAAAGAAATAGACGAATTTCTTCTTTACATAAATTTTTCGTCTGTACATAAATGAAAGCAGCTATCATTAAGGCTTGGCTGTAGCAGTTTTCCACACTGTTGGGGCTTTTAATTTGAGCCGTTTACAAACATACTATACAGCAACATATACATAGGTAAAAATAAATAAATAAGTTATGGTATGTGATATTTATGGTAGTACGGTTATGGAATGACTGGCCTGTTTCGGTAAGGCGTGCTCAATCTTTGTCCACTTTTCAAATTTTAATAAAAAAATCACTTCCTCTCTTCTTACCCAGCATCATTACATTTTTTTTACTTTTGTTTCATGTCCATTATTATATGTATATATTTATTTATATTAGTATAATATACTTTATGTATGTATTCATTGTATCGTGTAAATGGTACACCGACTACCTACAGTATTTGTCTCTCCTTCCCTTTTTAATCCATCCAAATGTTGTCTTTAAAAGATCGCTCTTAGCGATAAGATCGCCCATTGTGTCACCCTTTGCAAAATTTCTATATTTATGTCTGTAATTTATATGCTGTACATAATTAAGAGTATTCTATTCTAAGTACGAGAGAATACGTACTGTAGAGATACCATATACCTACATTCGCAAACAGTGTATAGCTAAAACTAATTTCCTTTGGAAAATCTTCGAGCAAAGATTTATATTTAGCGGGACGACGGCGTTTGCGGATGTTTAAGATGTTTATTTACTATCAGACGTGGAAAATATATTTGTAGCTAGAAATGCGATAAGCGAAGTAGCCTGAGGTAAAACGGATTGAATTATATCAATAAACTATAGTTGTTTTAACTAAATCAATTAGGGGAATACGTTATACAGTTTGTTCCCGAAGCGAAGCGAGCAGAAGTTATCGTAATCACTATTTAGATAGTTAACATAACGGCCTATAATAATTGGTTATAGGCATTCAAGATTATTCAATACAATATTTTGATCATTGATGAGTTAACGAACGTTTCGATTTCATATTTTAGCAGAGCGTCGGAGCGAAAAAGGATTCACTGACAAATTCATATTCGGCACGCAATCATTACGTTACGATACGTTGTAGGTACGGTCTATCTTTTTTCATCCACCATTATTGGAAATTGATGGGTAGAATGTACGCGTTTTATGTCTTGTTCACCTGACACCGAGGTGGCAACCCTAGGTGAGCGGGATAGGGATGTGCAATACGTTTTGTTTGCGCATGGTCTCACAACCACAAATCAACTTGGAATGTCCCGGATTAAACGCTTACAGATTGCACTTTGTTGAGTTTGTGCACACGAGAGTATTTTGTAACACAGTTATACAAATATATTGTCCCGAAGTTGAACTCAACTGTTTCTATTTGCTCTAATATCAAAATCTATAGTGGAAACACACTGACCTTTGTTTCTCTAAAAAACGTCTTCATATTCGTCAAGACTTAAGTCAGCTTAAGCTACAGGATATATTTGCACATTAAAGGACGCATGTGTTTAATTCTGTTGCTACCTGTGCAACTACGCCCAGCTTACGTTGTTCAGTTCAAGATTGAATAATAGTCCCCAAATCTCAGGTGTGTAGTATAACTCACAAGTGCATCTAATACATTCGCAGTCACCTTTAGCTTAACTATAGGGGTTAACGAGAGCGTGCACCTCTAGTATAACTGATTACACGTGCCTTAAAGTAATTGTAGTACATTAACTAATTTGGCTTTCCAAAAATGTATGTGTAGACAATTGAATCATTCGTGTAGTAAATGATACCCGCTTGTATTTAAGTTTTGAAGCAAGCTGAGTCGAGGCTCCATTTCGTGGTTATTTAGGTATTATAATCGAGCATTGTTGGCACTCACATGCACATTGTGAGCTGTGCTTTGCATGTCAATGATCTCAGTGCGTTAGAGCACCGAGGTTGTGTGAGCGTTGCGAAACACGTTGTCACATATTTGTATTAGCTTCATGGCACGCTTTTATATGTTCTATTCTACATGATACGCATAAAATTGCTTCTGCTGGTTATTTAGCAAATCATTGTTAGAGGCAGAATGGGTAAATATTACCTACTTGGATTGGATTTACCTAGATTTACGTGTTGTTTTTATTTACATAATATAGACTAACATTTCAAATAATAATATCTACATGTATATGAAAAAATAAGCAAAATAATCATAGGACACAAAAAATTAAAATTGACATACGTCGATTAAAATTAAATCGGATTATTTAGATGCTATCATAACAATTAATGTGGAAAATATTATAGGTTATTTTTTTTTGTAAATTCTCCGTAATCTCGAACATAGAACGTAACTGTAACGTTTGCAAAATGTTTTAATCTTTGTGCGAATAAAGAGGTATTTTTCCTAGTGTGTAATTTGTGCACATAGCTTCAGGCATGTGTGTCGCTGTGAGACTACACAAACTCGCACAAAAGCTTTTATTCTCCTATTAACGTTACAGTAATGAGAGAGCTGTGAGCAGTAGTGGCCCAGAGGTAAGGACCGCAATGTACAGACGCCAGCAGGTCAAGCTACCCGAAACTGTCAAATTTTCCCAATCAACTTTCAACCTTATGTTTTAGCGATAAAGTTGAAAATCTATTAAAGAAATTTGACAGATTGTAGTAGCTTGATGTGATGGCGTCTGTACAAGACTTAAGTTATATGTTCGAACTCCGACATGCGCTTTACTTTGTGTAAATTATTTAATCACTACTGCTCGCAAAACGATGAGGGCAAACATCGTAAGGAAACCAGCACGTCCTAAAACCAATTATTCGAAGACATCTACCAACCCGCACTGGGCACGCGTGGTTGATTATGGCCCACTCCCTCTCACCGGGAGGAGGCCTGTGTCCCGGCAGTGGGGACATTGTAGGCTGATTATTCTTATGTTAATGACAGAACTTTACCTGATCCAATAACACATTATTGTCACTGAAATCACATTTCTAAGAATTTTTGTCGATTACAATCACTATATTATTTCGGTAGCCATTAAGGGGTTTTACAATTAATAAACGTATAAAAATATTTATAACTAAATATTTATAATTTGTAATTAAATATTTTTGCTTGAAAAAGACCTCAAGGAGGCACAACAAAGCCATTTCGCTGATTTTATTACCTCCAGTCCAGTGCACGACCGTCCTTGGACACTGGAGGCTACAAATGTCCAAATATACAGTAAAACATGGTTTATGCGGGTTGAAGAAACACAAAAAATGCATTTTCTTTAGTTATTTTTAGACGTTTCAATATGAAAATATACGACCTCAGCATACCTCCTCGAAAAGGTATTTACTTTGTACAACTTAAAGTTCATAAATTAAGGTGTAATGCCAAGGTGGTATTTTACCTAACCTAGACACAGTACTTTGCCTAGGTTAGGCATTAAGTATATTAATATTAATTCCAGCTATTTTTAAACTACATAGACGCGCTTTATAGCGCTTGACTTGAGTTTAAAATAGTCTTCCTTCCATGAAATTTAGGTGACAACGTGTTATCGACGTCACTCCAATATTGACTTTCAGATTTACCTAACCCGAAAAAGAAAATCTTTTTCATCAAAGGAGAAGGGGCGAACGCGGGTTTTCTTCTAAATTGTGTTCTATAATAAAGCCAAAGGAAAGCGGATTTTATTTATAGTTATTAAATGTTTTAAAAGTCAGTTGACTGAATGAAAGAATTATAATTTATAATGGTACAGTGACTTTCTTGTGATTATAGCCTAAAAGAAAATGACAAAATATGTAATAGAAAGATAAGAGACCATTAAGGAGGTTCTAGACAAAATAAAATCTTGTATAACCATTTGCGTTTTGAGCAAGGACGAGACGTCTGTGTCCTATGACCTGTCAGATATTTTTGGCGATATTATGTTGATATATCTATCTAAGAAAACTGTTTATGCTTCATTTTCTGATGTCAGATAGTATATGTAGATAGAGTATTTAATACGAGTAAGCTAGTCTATATTTTTTTTAAAGATAATCAATATTCAGAATAATAACATATTTTTATAGAAAAATATATTATAGGTTTTATACAACGTGTAACGTTAAATGCGCAAAACCTGAAAATAGTTTGATCAGAATAACCAGCACAATTAATTGAACCACATTTTAATAGTCACATTTTTCAAAAAATCTTCATTAAAAACGTTGCCGTGTCTATTTATTAATAGGTCAAGCAAGCCAATGTCAGCGTGGCGCAGCGGCCCGGTGACGACTCCTCCCTCGATAAAGCGTCGTGGTAGATGCAAGAAACGATCAGAATGGCCAGTAAAACTAAAACAGCACATAAAACCTTTACAATTTTTTGAATGACTTATTTTCTCTCTGAAATATGTCAATTGAATTAAAAATCAGTTGGGGTGTCTGAGGTTTTGCGCATTTAACGTTACACGTTGTATATTATAGGTTTTATTCGCGTGAAAATAAATAGAAACATGTATTAACAATTTGGCAGTACACATTGACGTTATTGTTTCCATGATAGTTCGTGCATGGAATTTTAATATGTATTACGAAGTTAATATTAGGTTAAATCGATTAAATTGGGAGGTTTATTTCCGGCACGGCGGCGGCGCGTGTGGTCGGCTCACCAACTTTGTAGTGTTCGTCAAACATTGGGTCGTTACTATCAAATAACTTTGTTGCCCCGCTGTTCTCGGCTACATTATACACTGGAGCCACTTCGGCACCCTCATAAAGCCTAATTTTCAGGATCGCTACGTCAATTAAGTAACGGTGCCTATCCCTTGAATTAGTTTAACAGTTATGCTTGGTGATAGGCCCACGGTGAACATACAGTAACGTCGTGTTAGCTTTTTGTTTAGGAATCAGAAATGACGACACCACACCAGCATTTAACGTCTTTACAAAATGCCGATTCGTTCACTTCCATTATTAAGTTACATTAGATAAGATAATCATTTATTTCTTCAACCATCAGTACAATACATACAACAGAAATTGTCAGCATGCTGGAGATAAAAATAGATTATCACGTTTGCCTTAGACAATGACATGCAAATATTCATAAATTAAAATAATGTATAACGTGACTCTGACTCCAATTATTTATAAATGTCATGAAAATGTTGATCATTATAAATAATAAATTAGTAAAACATAATCAAAATGTCTCATTTAAAATCTCATTCAAATTATAATAAGCCTTATCTGCTAGAAAATTAACAACTTTATTTTTGAGCGCTACATCACTGTTTCCAGCTTTTAGATAGTTTATAGCATTTTTGGAGCTATGCAAAAGTCACTTTTCCGCATAAGTCATCATCTGCCTACCTTTTTCCCAAGTATGTTGAGGTCGGCATCCAACCTAACATTCTAGCATAACTTTTCCAATCCAGCATAACTTTTCCGTATAAATGCCTTTCTATATTGATGTAGGCAAACCGAAAATTTTACTATTGTCACGTTTATTACGAGGAAATCAGCAATATTCAATAATATAAAACTATTACTAGTGTCTCAAACATCATAGTTATAGACTACGCAGTATATTCATTAGTTTTTATGTTAGTACTGAAAACATAGTCCTTTGCTGGAGATTTTGTTTTTGAAAACTGAAAAGGAAGTGCTATTAGTAAAAAAAACTAACACCCAACCCAATTCACTTTACAGACATTGTCTAACCTTTGCCTTTTCTACTTATACAGACAAGGTAGCTCTAAAGCTCTAGATCTTCATCCATCTCACATACGATCGACTGTGACAGACAACCGAGTGATCAACCTAAAAGGACCACATTTTTGGTTGGAAGCGATATACTTAAAGCTAACTGAATACGAATATTTAATAAAAACCACCGTCTCCAAGGGGAACTAATTTAATTGAAACGTTTTTTAATCAAGGTATTTTGATTAAGTGGGCAATGTACTAGGGATCCGTCTTATTCGATCCTAACAGAGTTTTTCTATACGCACAGATCCTAGATTCGACCCACGCATGCAGGTACATAGGTATCTATTCCAGTCCCTGCGGACGGACGGACAATTCTCCTAATTATAACCTGTATTCCCTGCACATGTGTTGTCACGCGATGTGTCATTATCAAACGATGGCTTGAACTTTCACTGGAAATTAATATACCTAGGTTATTTTGAATAACACGTAATAAATTTACATTTCGTAGCCTCACAGTCGGGTGGTAAAGCTTAACAAGGTTTATGAATCATTAAGTTTAGTTGAGTTCTTTTCGTGTCTAGCGCTAGACGCAGCGACGATCTGTTCCAGACACAAGGTGACTGGAACTGGATGACAGTAGTGCTATTCTGTAAAAATCTCACCGTGATAACTCGGCTGAAGTGAGCTTAAAGTGAGCTGTCATTAGTGTCAATCTCTAGCATCCGATGGAATAACAGCTCACTTCACCTAACTTCTCACGGTGAGATTCTAACAGAATCGACCGGCTGTACCCGAGAGTAACATTAAAAATGTTCAATTTCAGAGGCCTTTATCCAGTAGGGTACTGCTAAAGCCTTGTTGATGATGACGTATGTTGTGAAAAGTGAGAAAAGGAACTTTAGCATTCAAAAAATTAAAAAAATAATCCTAAAGGAACCTGATACAGTACTTTATATTCGATCATTGACATTTATAATATAATATTTAGTTTAATAAACCATTCTAAGCAGCCAATTGCTGAAAGACTCTGAATAATAAAGAAAATGTATTTATAATAACAATGAAGGATAGAGTCCTTGAAGGGTGGTGTCTCTGAAGCCTTTGTCGAACACCGCTCAAGGTTGCGGTAACAATAGCTGCGTGAAGCTTAGGATGGCCGCCTTTGGCTGAGCTGATTTGAGCCAGCTCCTCTCTCGGAATCTTGTAAAAGTTTTAGTTACACTGGATTACTATTTCCACGAACGGTGAAAGTTTCCTGCGGATTTACTAGCGCTTTTGGGTTTCTATTTTGAGAACTATAGAGGAATGGTGGAACTGCCCCCACAGCTTTATTACAATCATACCTATAGTACCTACTTACTTGAACAAAATGCATAGCTAGCTAACTGTTTACTTTAATACTCATATGTTCTTAGACAGATTACATTATATTTTATTACTTGGGTAATATTTACCACAGCTAACTCAAGCTAAGTAAGTTGTACGATAATAACCCAGAATAATAAAATGTTTCTCAGAAACAAAAACACTTTTACTCTCGCGAACCTTCACGTAATATGCATTATAGTTAAATAGTTTTTTTTATAAAATCCAATTAATTTAGCATATGCGAGGGTACACTCTGATTTCAATTTTAAAATTAAAATGAATTAGCTTTTATTATATTTTATATCAAAAGGAATGATAATTGCTACAGTAACTGTATCTTAAGAAAATTGTGGTATTTTATAAACGAAAAAAAAAAAAAACTATTTTGTAAATTACTGAACCGAAACTAATGTCGTTTGACACGCACTTCATATGTGTTTATGTACGTTATTTAGTTAGTGACGTGTTTTATGGTAAAGAATTAACAACGAGCATGTCACCTCAACCTAAATAAAGAAGCGTAATAACCGTGATTGCTGTAATTTTCCTAATAATATTAGTTTGGAACTAACGTTCCGAGAGACCATTTGATTTCTTTTTTCCGTGACTTGCTGACGTATCATCCGGGATCAAATCGTAACGAATATATCCCCAGCATTCGGTAAATTCGTTCCCTTTTGGATGAATCAGCAAATAAATCTGAACATGATATGTGATATACTCGTACAAATATAGGTTCAAGCCAGCCCAGCTTTTGTAAAAACATCCCCTCGTAGTAAATACGTAGGTATTTATTTATATCCGCAATATTTAATTTAAGTAAGTATTTGTCTTTTTGTGAATGGAAAGGTCGCGACTAAATTAAGGTTTAGTTAAAATAGAAAGGTAGAAAAGTATTCATTTTCTATATAAGTACACCTGGCTTTTAGCCGGAGTGCTCGTTCTTTAAAATAATGAAATTGTAGCTTGAATAAATCAAATAATGAAATTCAGTTTCTCACGAAAAAAAAATGATTTAGGTTTCCTTTGATTATAGTACAATTCCGAAGGCGGCGGCAGACTGCAGATGGCAGTAGCTGTGCCGACCAACTGCAATGAAAGGCTGCAGTGACGATGCTGGTGTCTATGAAAATGTTTCCATAGATTGACAATGGCACCGATTTCCTTGTTCATAAACTAAACTAAAAAGTTCAGTGCATCTTTTTCTTTCTATTTCATTAACAAAAGGAAAGAAAATAAATATTAGTTCAGTCCTGTCAAATTAGTCAGCGCCTGACGTAAATTGACGTATTTTTAGTAGCCAATATTTAATCACGTCTAAACTTGTCTATGGAGTATTTTAATTTGACAGGACTTATCTAATATTTATCTTCTGTCCTTTTCTTAATGAAATAGAGAGAAAAAGATGCACTGAACTTAAATTTAGTTTTTTTTTTTTTTTTTTTTTTTTTCCTTTGGCTTCGCATGGTTTGTGCATTCAGCCAGTGTCACGTTTTTTAAATTTAGTTTGTGAACAAGGGAATCGGCGCCAGTGTCGCATAAAACTGCTGTCGAGCCGCAACTGCAGACGATATGTACCAGTAAGTAACCAAAAAATTACTGTCAGTGACTGTCACTAACAGAACGAAAATACGTAATTCTTTGTATGACTACGTAATGAGTTTCACGAAACTTAAGAAGAAAAGTGCCGCTGGCGCCATGGCGTCGTAGATGTCATGTCGCGTTTGGAATTGAAACGATAGCGGTACTGTACATTGCGATTTTTGTCAACCGCAACGCCGGTGCCGTCTGCGGTCTGCCGTCGCCGTATACCGTCGAAAGTATACCTTTATGGTCACGGCGAAGGTCTTTCCTTTATATATCGTCATCGCACACCCTAATTGCGTAACACAATATCAATCGCAATCTAAATAATTTTGAAGGATATTGCTAATCCATTGCTTCATATGTTCGTAAAATTTGTCTGCTCAACAACGCAAATAACGCAATGAATGTTGTTGACCTATCAAAATGAAAGCCGTAGAGTATGTTACGCAATTACCCCGCTGATTAAAACATTAAGAAATATTGAAATTTAAATTATATTTATAATAATACGCTTGTGTTGTGTTTGTTTTAATTGTATATAGAAGAAACCCTGCATTATCTCACTGGGTGGGTGAATTTAGGCTATGTATAACTTATTTTTTGTACTACCTAGTTTTTGTCTAGTTTAGTCTTTCTTGATTGTGTTTTAGATTGTTTGTTTTAATTTAGATTAACTAATTTACTAAGTTCTAATCAGTGCAATTTACACACACACACACATAAACACACTCGCGCGCACGCACACACACACACACACACACACACATATACACACACACATAGTCTTTTATTTCTATTTTTGTTAGTGACAACGATTTTTGTGCATGCAGAGTTTACCTATAAGTGATTGTTACACTTTATTCCGATTTGTTGATTCTGTTTAAATAGCTTATGATAGTGTATACAATTGTTGGTGACCAAATAAATAAATAAATAAAAACTGTTTCTGTTCCTTCTCTAAAGAATTTACACACGTAACGATTTTGTGAGCAAACGCATATTTTTATACTTGGAAATGATTCTATTACTTCGGTAAGACTGGCAGTGGCGGCGTTTATTACCTATTACAAAAGACGTTGGAAAAAAAATAAGATAGATTATGGTCTTCATTATGAATTTTGATAGGCTTTGCGGCTCAGCTTTTTCCGTAATCAACTGATACTTTCAAAATCCATTTAGCTTTTGGGTATGTGAGATTTTTAGACACCTGCTGATATCTTGGCATGTATAATACGTGGGTGGATCAAATATAAACCGGACTTAAGTAAAAAAAAAAAAAATACGCATGTATCATTATAAAAAATATGTAATATATTTTATTTTTCTACATAATCTCCCCTTCTATTAACACATTTTTCCCAGCGCAGGCGAAGTTTCTTGATGCAATTATCGAAGAAAGTAGTCGGTCGCACCTTTAGCCAATTGCACAAAAATGATTCCACTATCTGGTCAGTGTGAAAACGGCGTCCTCCACTTGAAATTTTTTTGTGCCATTCCTACACTTGAGTTCTTGTAAGCGTATTCTTATCGAACTGTAGAGTCAATCGATGAAAAATTTCGGAAGGTTTATCCCGTGTGAAATTTTTATGATAAGTCGTTGCTAAACAGACTTATGTACCTCCTGCTCAGACATGATGCTACTGGCGCGCAATAAACTATAGTGAGCCGGAGCAGCATCCCCCCCTTCCCTAGATGATCCCCCTAACACATAATACAGCACCAAGCGCGTCAGTTCACTCAGCGACCAGTAACAAAAAAAGTCCGGTTTATATTTGATTCACCAACGCATAATGTAATAGGCTCGCTGCGCAAGCAGGTTTTAGAACTTAATAGATTAACTTGCACATCTGAGAGCCCACTGAGCTCAGTGACAGTTGCAGAATCTCTTGGGTGACTCGGTAACCTCGTGCCACTTCTCTAGCGTTGAATTAATTTGGGAAACTTTATGGGCGATACAACTACTCTTGTAAGGTGACAATCTTGGATCTTTGAGCTCAATTTTAAGATTATTTTGAGTTCTTTGAAATAAAAAAGATGCGTGGCTTTAATATGTGGCCCGTTTGCTGTTACCCGAATAAATAGCTAGACAACACGTTTAACTAGTCAGTAACATTATATATCGTGCAAAAAATGTAGGCACGAATGCCTAAAGTTCAATGACACCGATTGTTTAAACCCGCCCTCTTATTAATAAACGCGGAGTAAAGTTACAACCAGTATAACCTTCAGATTAACCATACATTTACTAAGTTTTTAAGTTTGGCATAACTCTAGGTACTCCGCGTTTATTATAATAATTTATTGGCATAAAAAATGTGTACAAACAAAGTGAAGCTCTGACTGCTGCGCTAGGTAACAATACCTGTGTTACAGGAGCCAGTGTCTTCTCCCAATCAGTAGGTTCTGGGTTTTATGCGTATGAGTTTTATTAATAACGGGGTGAAGGCAAAAGGAAAGATACGAATAATAATATTACACGAGTCTACACACAAAGACGGTATATCATTCAATCTGCATACATCACTGTGAGTAAAATATTGGAACTGTGTCGAGTTTAATCACAAATCATACGTCCATACATACATCAACTCACGCCTTCTTCCCATTGGGGTAGACAGAAACTATAGAACGCCATCTGCTACGATCGGCAAAGCGTATATACTTTGATTAATATATTTTTCCGTTACTTAAGTATTTTCTAGACATTTAGGCTCGAGCTAGTGTTTGCAGAGAAACTAAGAGTCTATCTCACCTAATTATCTGAGGAAAAAATACAAGATACTTTTCTTGGATTCAAACAAAACTGATGACTTTTTACAAGGATTGCAAGTTATTTAACTTTCCCTAATTCAAGTTATACTTTGAGAAGACAATTTATTCTACTGATAAAACATGCTTTACTATCAAACCTTTTTCTCAAAATAATAAAAATACCTATAACCTGTGCCTTTGTGAACATTTCATGTTATTTAAATCTTATTCAACTTTTGGCAATAAATATTTAAGTGAAATAAAATATGAGTATTAACTTATATGTAGTGACGACGCAAAGTGAGAAACATAAATACTTAACTACCTACTTTGCATACTTTAATATTCCCCTATTATGTTATACGAAGGTTGCAGATAAAATCAAGACAGAGAAAGTGCACTTTGTTTCCTCAATTAATACATATTTCAATTAATTTATTCTGCCCGTCTTCTAAGTGAAGCAACCCATTAAGGCAGTTATAGGCACAACGGGACGTGTGCCGCGGTAGCTAGCCAAGTACTCTCTACTAGTACTCTCACTTTTGGTCACTTGGGATGAGTTTGCTACAGAAAATCTATTAAACGCCACGTTCACTAAGCCACGACAACTATGTAGTTAGCGGGTGCCGGCACAAACAACCCACTCCACAGAGTGTAACTTTTCAATTAATTTTAACTATAAACGCAACTATTACAGCTATTCTAATAAAGACGCCGAACGGATCAGAATGGATTAAAATCTTGATATTTCAGCAACTGTTGTCTAATGCCGAAGCTCCCGCGAGTTCCATGTATGAAACTCGATAGCGTGTGTATACACACGTTATTTGCATCTCATTTTAACAATCCAATACTTCTCAGAAATGAGCACGCATTGAAGGTTTTAATAAGCCCTTAAATTTCGGTGTCGCAGCTTGTTTCGGTTTTGTCTGCCGCAGTGGTAATATTCACATTGTTATGGTAATTCGAAGTTTGTTTTACATTCTATTGTAAAATATGTTATACATTTCTGCAAATCATGATGGAATGCCTTTTTCATCCATGGTGAGATGTTGGAAGGACGCGATGTCATTTCTCTTTGATTACATTCAAAATTGTCTGCCCATCTTTCATTTCCATCAAAGCGCCATGAAAATACAATACATCTTGTATAATCTACCTAATAATACACCCCGATCAAATCCACTGCTTTATTTCATTGTCTATACTCGTTTCAATAAAGTTTCGTATGCTTTTTGATATACTTAGGTAGACAAGAAAACACAATAGGTATCTTCGAATTCTTCAAGCTGGGACGTAATTTCGTTTTGTTTCCATAGAAAAATATATTTGAAAATATATTAAAGTGTTTATGTTATGTATAAGTAGAATGTGCATATTATTGTAGTACTCAAAGTGTTGAGAAAAAGGTAGTCACTCAGAACCAACTTCTTTCAGAGTTTTGTCTTCAAACTGGCAGACAAAGGAAAGTACAGACTGGGTGTGAAAAATTTCGTTCCCGGCCACTCTCAACATCTGAATGGCGTCAATAGCGATTAGTAGTTGCTGTTGATTAGTAGTAGCTATTTCCAGTTTCTATAAATGTCTAAATATAGTGGAGAGTTTAACAAACCGGCTAATTGTAAGTTTTACGTGCAAAATGAGTTATTCATACTATCACGTATCAAATGTATATCAAAGTAGAGCAAAGCTCAAAGCAAGCAAGCAAGTATCAAAGTGTAGCAGAGCTTTTTCCCTATGCCCTAAACTCAATGTAATTAAATTCTGATAAATTCCATTATATTTTAGTATTCAAGCTATGTATTAGGTTGTCTCATAAGTTCTTGCCATATTTTATTTTACTCGAATTTTCTCCTATTTAAACTAAAACGAATTCAAGAAAGTTCTAGATCTTTCTAGTAAGGATGAGTATCTTTTATGGTGACGGTACCTATAAATAGGCGCGGACGCAACGCAATAATTAGTCTTTAGTGAAAATGGATCAAACTGCGGGCTATTATGCTATATGAGCATCAAATGAAAGTCTCTTCAACAGAAACGGCTAAAAAGATTAACACTGCATTTGGACCGGGTACTACTAGCGATTGGACTGTTCGTTTCTACTACAAGCGTTTTGACACCGGTGATATAAGCTGCGAATATCAACCTCGCCCAGGCCGACCCACCAGCTTCGATGAAGATGCTTTGCGTCACGAACTTGAGCTACATCCAGACTATAGTACGCGGGATTTAGAGAAGGCGCTTGGACAATCCCACACGACTATAGATCGTTATCTCAAATCGATGGGATATCGCAAAGTGATGTCACGTTGGACACCTCATGCGTTAACGGACCGTGACCGGGCCATTCGTGTAGCCATTTGTCAAAGTTTGTTACTTCGTCCGCACAGACGAGACTTTCTCAAGGACATTATTACATGTAACAAGAGCTGGATACATTGTCAAACTAACACGCGTCATGCCTATTGGATTCCTCGCGGGGAAAACCCACCAGCCCAGCCTAAACTTAGTGAACACGGTCGTAGGATTATGTTGTCTATTTTCTGGGATTGGCAAGGAATGATTTTCTGGGAACTCCTCGAATCTCATCAGACTATTAACGCCAATCTGTATACGCAGCAGCTTCGCAAACTAGCAGAGATGTTAAAAATTAAGCGGCCAAAACGACTTGGAGTCCAACTTTTGCATGACAACGCACGACCTCATTGCGCCAAGTTAACACATACAGCTGGAGGAGCTAGAATGGCTGACTGTTCCACGTCCACCGTATAGCTCGGATCTTGCGCCTTCAGACTTTCATTTATTTCGAGCTCTTAAATTTCATTTACTAGGAAAAAAATTCGAAAATTCTGGAAGTATTAAAATTGAACTTGAAAATTTTTTCGAGTCCCAGCCTGCCTCATTTTGGCAGAAGGGTATTAAAATTTTACCCAGTAGATGGCTGACTGTTGTTGATAACGAGGGAGACTATATAATTGATTAAATGTATTTTTTATTAATAAAAAATATTAATAATAATTTGTCTTTTAACGTGCAATAATTTATGAGACAACCTAATAGATCTTTAACCTGACGGGTTGCATGTTGGCTTGTCAGTCCAATTCTGCGAAATATATCTTTCCATATTGCAATCCTTTAATTAAGGGTTGGAATCTAAAATGCGTTTTGTACACTTACATTTAATCTGTGTTTCATTTGAGGCCCATATAATTTTATAACTGACAATGACTGACACTGATTCCATATGTAAATGTTTATTTATTTGAAGAGAGCACTAGACGTTTAAAAGCCTTGCTGTCAGCTACAGAATTCTACAACAAAAAAAACCGTTCGAGAACGTCCTAGATACGAAACAAAGCTCTCCTCACTTGATAGAAAAAACAAACATGGGTAGCAGATGTAAATTTGTGTTTGAACGAAACGGAAAACATCCTTGGGAACTCGCTGTTGTGATAAATTAGATAAACGGTGACTGCACGGTTGAAGACAAGGTTCCGACAATTTTATACAAAACCCTTAATTTAGAACACAATTTCTTATAATCCACGTTTGAAACGATGCCAAGTATTTCGGGACTTTAGGTATTCATTCAAATAAAGTTATTTTTCAAGTAATGATCCTCAGAATGTTACTAAGTCAACCTGGAGTTACCGCTCCCGAACGAAGTTACTGTCCCCTAGGGAATAAGGTGCCATCAAGATTTTAATGGAATGTAATCATCTAAACTGGAAAAAAATATATAACTTTATATAACTTTTACAAATAAATTAGAGCACTTTTAGGAATATTTTTTTGTATAGAAAGAAAGCCGGGCTTTAATAAACCTAATAATGTAATGGCTTTGGTGTGTTTAATTAGATTATTACGTTCGTATCGTATCTTCGTTGGTTAAACATACAAACGTAAAAAGTTACCAATAAAAGCTTAAAAAATAAATATAGATATTTGTGTTAGTACTGCTTAAATAAATCACGCTTACTCAAGTGAGTTCCATAATTTCTTAGAAATGTAAAGAAAATCAGAAAAATCAAGCAAGCTTGTCATTGGTTACAAAGTCAGCCTAAACGTCGGCTAAGGACGTTGACCTTATTTCTTAAAAATGAAGAGCCTCAGGACTACTTGTGCACGCCCTAAATGAACTAATTACGCCGCGATTCTTTCTTCATTTTCTAATTTCGGATTTGCAAAGCCACTTTCATTATATTGTACAAACCTTGTAAAGGTATAAATATATTTCACAGTTTTATTAAATTTGGATCCAATTTTGTGTCTTCCATTGAAGGATACTGAAGAGAAGACTAATTAATCGCAAAAAGTTTGGTTTACTTTCATTACGATCGAGTTAAATCAAACTTCCAAGTTTGGGTTTCATACTTCATTTAGATATCATTTCAACAAATTAATGCACTGACTAAGCTTTAAGTTTTCATCAGATAATTGAAAATGTTGTACCTAATAAATTAAATCGATAAAGGCTCCGCTGGATAATTCTTAAAAGAATGCGCAAAATGTTTTTTGTTCGTTGAATACCTACCATAACTCCAGCGACCAATGTAAAGAGGATGATGACTTAAAGTGGTATTTCAAACGATTAACTCATCGAATGCCGTAATTAGAGACACAATAGAAACACAATTGCTTATGTCGAACTGTGTAACTGGATAATTATAAATAACTATAATAATAATTATTATTAATAACATTCAAAAGGTTAAATGCCTATCTAGTTACTCCAGAGCACTTTCAAAGTTTTAACCAGTGGAAAATCATTCTAGAGTCCCCAAAATAAGCCAAGAAATTTTTGAGTTCTTTTGTGTAAGCGTGTTTTCAATTGTTAAAGTTAAGCTTTATTTAAGTAGCTCAGGATTTTTCTAGCTAGAAGCTAACATTTAATAAGAAAATGTATTCTGCTTCAACAGTACCATAAGCATCACTAATCGACGATGATGCACTAGCTTATTATATTAAGAGCAAGATTTATTACAGCGTAGACAAACCCGTAGCCAGCATACTTTCCTGTGACGTCTTACCAACAAGCTCACCTTCAGATTCTCTGAAGATACTTCATAGGCTATATTAAATCTGATTTAATTAAAACGTTATGCGGTAACATTTTATGTAGGTATAATATAGCTTAAGTTATAAGGGCGCTTGTCATGGTACTATTATAATAAATGAAAAACTTGTCTACGAGGTACGAGTACCAAGGCTGCCCTTTAATAAGTTTGAACACATCTCTGAGATAACACTGGGACAATATAGAGGTAGTGTAAAGGAGTATACTCGGTGCTACGGTTGGCTGACACATCGCCCATTTAATGTGTTACTTTACATGAATGAAACACTAACGAACCTTATTTTTAATTCCAGCAGCTTATGTATATATAGCAACGTAAATATGACGTCATGCATACACGTCCTATTTATAGAATTTTCTGTACTTATCTCAGAAGCTGATTCAGTAACACATAGCTTTACGAGTATATGTCGCCTCTTTGCAATGACAACGTGATATTTCGAAAACTGCAATTTTTAAAGATGCCACGTTGTTATTGCAAAGAGGCGATGTGTTCTCTGTATCATAGCTGCCGAGTCATATATCGTCCAAAGTTATTGAAATGATATACCTGTGTATTATAAATACTTTTAGGCAATTATCCCCGAAGCACATACAGCAAGCAGGTTATACTATATTTATGCTTTGTTACCGAGTAAATAATTCAACTCGCTTC